>CATQJL010000001.1:92844827-92965144 GCA_958299035.1 Cylicocyclus nassatus | reverse complement strand
AAGCAGTGGTATCAACGCAGAGTACTAACGAGTTTTGCGAAAAGAAAACGCGGACGAAGTGAGCTTGATACTCAGCAGTTGGCTTTGCAATAAAGTCGAATAATCTGAATACGGAGTCATTCGAATACGAATTCGAATAAACATTCGAATAAAACATTCGAATAAAATCTATTCGAAACCCCGTTTTTTGATTATTCGAGTTTTCGAATAATATTCGAAACTTCGTTTTTTGATTATTCGAGTTTTCGAATTTTATTCGAAACCCTGTTTTTTGATTATTCGAATTTCGAATATTATTCGAAAATGGAGGAACTCCGATTATCGAATTTCGAATACGAATGTATTCGAATGTTTTATTCGAATGACCGAATTTCTATTCGATTCCGACCCAAGTATACTAGGCGTATTGGCTAGTGAATCATGAGATATCTACTCGGGACAAATTTGCCCGTACATGCATTCCGACTTTGTTCACATCAATAATTTATGTGAAAGTTGAACGTCCTGCTTCTCGTGCAGTCTCATGCGCCTTTCAACGCTACATTAGTATATCTGCAGATAGGAAGTGGTTTGTGTTACTGCTTTCTGCCGCTGCTCTAATCTTTGAACTTCCAACCAAGGCCAGTTTGGAGAGGATAAGATTTGTAACTGTCTGCAAAAGCTAATTTCACCCAGTCAAAAGCCTGGCAATCCTTGATCTAGGAGAACTTCGGCCGAAGTTTCTCAGACTGAATCTAACTGAGATATTCGGGAATATGACTGAGGTCAAGCCAAAGCTCAAAGGCGACGAGATTTCCACTAAGCAGTGAATTGGAAAGTTTTTCTTTTAATCTGCGATGCAATTCACTATGTACCATTTAAAAGAAATGTCAAAATATTAAATGCTGATTATTGGAGCAAGATCAGGAAGAATACTATCTGTTAAAAAAACAGATTTTTGAGAATTTGCTACAGCAATGGACATTATTCACTTGATGCGAAGAAAGGCCTGCGAGGATTTTAACGCAACTACCCAAATACCTCTATGATTTCTCTAATATGTAATTGCCAGGGCCCGGCACGAGGTTGCCAAATGACAAGCTGGAAATCGTTTTCGGCAAAAAAAAGCAAAGGGGAAAACGTTTTTGCGGGTCCGGGGCGGAGCCTCGGAAAAAATTGGTAGTGCACGTTCTTTGCTTATCTTAACATGTTAAGTGCCTCGAAGGCGAACACTGGAGTTCGCGCGCGTCAAACCGCGCAGCCGCTAATTGCCGCACGCGCGACGTCGCTGAACCAATGCGTTTTGTAACAGCATACATGACTAGTTCTCAATGTATGCGTAACGGTATGGCACCAAATTTTGTAAGCGAAAGGAGAGGGGCTAGTGGAAGCAAAGTATGAAAAATTATGAAAAACTTATGTGAACGGAACGAGTAATAAGCAATTTTTGCGAAAGCTTTGCAAAATTGGTAAATGAAGATGTGAATACAAATGACTCGTTTGCAACGCGCAGATGACGATATGATATGAAACTTGGTACCTACATGGACACAAGCCTGTGGGAGTTAACATAGGAGTTTCATTGAAAATTATATGACTGAAGGTTGTGGCAAACTTTTTTCTGAAAATTTCCCCGCTACTAGAAAAATGAAAAAATTGCTCGCTTGCAATGCAAAGGGACGAAATCGCGCGGGATTTGGTGTGTATATGCGCACTAGGACTAAGTAACAAAGTGTGAAAATTTATGAAAATCTTATGTGAATGAAGAGCGTGCTTAACTTATTTCCAAATTGGCTTGTCATTTGACAAGCTAATGACAAGCTGAGCTTGTCAAAACCCTCAATTCACATAGTTTTTTCAAAATTTTTACATAAATCTACTCTACACCTAAACATTAGTATATATTGAAATTTTGGTGTCAAACCTCCTCCTCTTCCCATTGCTAGAGGCAAAAATAGCCTCAGCACCCCCGTTTTTTAAGGAGGAATGCGTGCTCCAACCGATAAAGACGCATCGCTGAGTCCTTTAATCGGCGTTTGGTGTGTCGGGTGTCGCCCACTTTTCTTTTTCTGTGTTTTTGTTGGTCTTTCTGTTTTCATTCATTTCACTATGTTTCTGAAGAAAATTCTGTGTAGGTAGTTAAAGTAGGAGCTCGTGTTTACGTCGTGACGGTTTGATCTCACTCATTGTTGACAAACCCCCACAATGGTCGGTCGCCTCATCGTAGCGTGGGGGTGACACTAGGTGTCGAACTGCGATGCACAGCCGAGTGTATACTCTGGTAAGGCCTCCCAAGCTGTGAAGGAGTTCGACGTTTCCGGTTTCGGCCGGATGCCTAGCTAAGAACCGGCCACGCCAGATCCCCCGTCGTCTGGCTTCTTCTGGTCGGTAGGCAGTTCCCCGCCGCTCCACATCCGGGTCAGCGATCGCCCCGTGGAAATCAAGAGTAGGCCTAGCAAGCCACCTCTTGTAGGGGAAAATTCATACTACTTCTCCAGTTAGAAGATTAGAAAGAAACCCTGCACATCGTACCCCGCCTACGGCGCCGGGTGGTAGCAAGAACGATGTCAGGGTACTCCGGGCGCCTTTCGGGTTGAACAAAAACGACACGTCTGCCCGGACGACATGCCATGGAGACTGCCTCATGCTCTGCACCCAGGACAGTCTCCACAAACGCCGACCTCCACGCTTTTCTCGACGCTGCAGAGCACATTAACTACCACATCATCGCTCTGCAGAAAACGAAGTCCAGGAAGAAGGACGTGCGACAGATGAGTGATGGGACCCTCACCATTCGTGGTGAAAAGGTTCCATCACGAAACGTGGGAGGCGTCAGCTTTATCGTCCACCCATCTATCGTCCATCTTATCGATTCGCACGAGATCCTATCACCTCGACTAGGCATCCTACGACTACGCCCTCCACTTCAGAAGACCATCAGTATCATCAACTGCTACTCGCCAACATCAGCAGCTGACGACGCAGAACTAGATGCTTTCTACGAAGACGTAGAGGAGATCGTCCGCAACGAAAAGTCCTTTTACAAATATGTT
Source organism: Cylicocyclus nassatus (assembly GCA_958299035.1). Taxonomy (NCBI): domain Eukaryota; kingdom Metazoa; phylum Nematoda; class Chromadorea; order Rhabditida; family Strongylidae; genus Cylicocyclus; species Cylicocyclus nassatus. The sequence goes on along the minus strand of CATQJL010000001.1, from coordinate 92,962,112 downwards.
GTGGGCGACTTCAATGCGAAAATCGGGATGCCACTAGAAAAGGAATATAGGATCGGGAAGTTTGGATATGGGCTCCGAAACGAAAACGGCAACCGTCTCGTTGGGCTTCTCTCCGCCGCTCGACTCTTCCATGGAAACTCCATTTTCATGAAGAAAGAACATCGCCGGTGGACTTGGGAATCGCCCAACGGAACGACTCATGCTGAGATCGACCACATTCTCACCAACCGAAGGTGGAGTCGATTTCTCTGTAGTCCCATCCTTCTGTAGTGGCTCCGATCACCGCCTCCTTCGAGCGAAGGTACGACTCAGCCGAAGGCTGGAAAAGAAAGTCTGTCATAGTGCCGCGAGAAAGAAGGAATTCGTTTATGACGGTAACAGGCTGGAACAGCTCATATCAAGTTGTGACTGGCCCATCGAGGAGGACCCAACGTACGATACGACCGGCTTCTAAAAGGATTGCGAGCCTGCGGAGAGCGGAGTGACTTGTGAGAAAAACTTGAATCATTTCGAAGACTACCAAGGAATTGCTCGAAAGAAGAAGATTTTTGAGGCAGGATCCGAATGCAACCCATCTCGAGCGACTGATAGCCAACGCCAGTTGCAGAACAGCTTTGCAAGAGGATCTCAGGAAGTACGGGCAAGCCAAGATACTGGAAGCAGTCGAAAGAAGACGAAGTCTCAAGAAGTGCCGAAGGGACCTCTGCGAATATCACGTACCGCTGGCTGCATTACTGAACGAAGACGGGACTCCGACTTCTTCCCGCAAGATGGAATCTATCGCGAAGAATTTTTACACCAACCTCTTCCGCTCATCAACACCCGTGCAGATGCCCGTTGTTCCCACTGGAGAAGTACCACCACAAATTCTACGTGCTGAACGTATCGCGATACAGACCATGAAGACGTCCACGGCTCCAGGACCAGATCATCTTTCTGTCGAACTTCTGCGAGCCGGAGGACACCGTCTATACGCGATTCTAGCGTCGCATTTGACATCTTACCTTCAGAAGGAGAAGATTCCCGACCAGTGGAGAACGTCAAGAACCGTCCATCGGGTAGAGGAACGAACGCCTCAATGAGGCATCGCCTCCGCGGGCTGCTGGTCCTTTCGTCCTACTGTTGTGCATCGTGTTGGGACCAGTGGTCCGCGGAGGCGGTGCCTAATCGAGGTGTTCGTTCCTCCACCCCCGTCCATCTCTTCAAGAAGTGTGAACGAGAGGATCTTCGGAACTACTGTCCAATATGCCTGCTGAGTGGATTATCCTCGCTCGCATATCTAGGACACTGGATGAAGCCCAACTCCAAGAACAAGCTGGTTTTCGCAAAGGATTCAGCTGCATGGACCACATCCAGACCGTTTCGAGGGTCATAGAAGTCTGCCAAGAGTACCGACTGCCTCTCGTCCTAACCTTCGTCGACTACGAGAAAGCCTTCGACAGCGTCGAAACCAACGCCATCCTGTCAGCGCTAGTCGATCAAGGAGTGGACCCAGCCTACGTGAGGACACTAGCCAACTGCTACAAGGACTGTACAACAACGATGCAGCTGTTCCATCGCCCCTTGACTATACCAATCGGGAAGGGGGTCCGACAAGGCGACACAATCTCGCCGAAGCTGTTCACCGCGGCCTTGCAGTGGGCGATGAAGTCACTGGACTGGGACGAGAGAGGTATACGAGTTGGTGGGAGATTCCTGTCCAACCTTCGTTTTGCGGACGACATCGTTCTTTTCTCGAACACTATCACCGAAGCAGAGACGATGCTGAAGGAACTGAACGAAGTAGGGAAGAAGATCGGACTGCGAACTTCGGGCCTCTGAAGGAAGCCACCTACCAACTGACGGAACCGGAGCTTCGTGCTCACCTGTTCGACTCAACCGTTCTCCCGGCGCTCTGTTACGCAGCTGAGACTTGGGCCGACACTGTAGCCACGTCGAAAGCTTTACGGACCACCCACAGAGCGCTCGCAGTCTTCTGAAGATGACCCGACGCAAGCAACATCTAGTCAGACTTCGCAGCACGGATATAAGAAGAATGTCCCGTCTTCGTGACCCAGCGGAATACGTTGCGAAATCCAAACATTGATAGGCCGTTCACATAATGTGAAGAACATACGACAGACGGACACTAAGAGCATCTAAGTGGATTCCTTGCGAAGCCAAACGTCCTCGAGGAAGACCACCGACGAGGGGGGCAGACGTGTTCGTGGAACGTATGGGCCAGCTGAGAAATCAGCTGATACGACTTTCGCCCCTGGAACTCTTGGACGCAGCCACCGACGACGGCCAAGAAGATCGTGGATGTCTGAAGGGAGGGACAGGGAAAAATGGCAACTTCTGTACTGAGGCCCGCACGTCACGTGAGGACGGGCCATCTACATCTAAGCATCTAAGCATTGTTGACGAAATTCATGATGATGCTATTGTTTGTACCATCGGCTCCCCGATTGCCGAGAGGGCGGACCCGGGCGAGCGTATCAGCGATGCGGTTGTCCTGTGTTGAAACATAGCTGATAAATTGATTATCGATTGACCATCGCGACCGCCCTCGCAGCAATCGGGGAGCCGATGGTGCCGTTGAGAACGGTGGAATGTGGTGAGTTTTACCATGGTCCTACCATAATCCGTAGTTCTTTGTGGTTTAGAATGAATGTATCAGTTTAGGCAGCCGTAAAGGTGTAAATCTACCTGGAACTACTGTTGATCTCCCTGCTGTTTTCGATAAGGATATACAAGTAAGATTTTTTTGTAAGAAATTTTTCGAATAAGGTAACTTCTTTTATTTGAGGATCTGAAATTTGGTGTTGAACAAAATGAGCCTAAGCCTTAGATGCTCATTACCAGATGCAATCGTGCTGGGAAGCCCGTCATCTGTGCGACGATGCTTGAGTCGATAGTGAAGAAGCCTCGCCCAACGTGCAGAAGGAAGTGATGTAGCTAATGCTGTAAGTTTTGAAATATGGCCTTTTTCTTTTTCCATTCTTTTCCTGATTTTCGGCTAGCGAGAGGCGTTGAGAATTGTTCAAAAAGTGTTTGGGCTAGATTTTTTTCCACTTTCAGTGTTAATTTAATTATCGTCGTTATTCTACACTGGTAGATTGTCAACGTTGCGATTTAGCGTATATAGATTACGTAGCATAATTTGTAGGGATTTCTTAATTTAAACTCATTCTCTTGGCAGTTCTTTTTATCTAAAAAAAAGGAATAGCAGTCTCAGGAAAACCCGTTCCTTTGTCTTCATCTTTGCTTATTTGAATTGAAGGTTTTTTCATAGGATACTCTGGATGGAACGGATTGCGTCATGCTCTCTGGAGAAACTGCGAAAGGAGATTACCCTATTGAAGCTCTCAAGATAATGCACTACATGCAAGGTGAGCTCATAAGCATCTTTTTACAAGCTTTGAGCATTCATCGTCCTTCATTTGGTCGTGTTTACGATCATCTTTGGCAGCGTTTTGATTGTAAAAACTTTAGGAAGCTGAAGCTGCTCTTTACCACAGCAAATTCTTCGAAGAGCTTTCAAACACCCCACGTCCAACTTACATGACCCAAACTATCGCAACAGCAGCAACCAGTGCCGCTGTCAGTGGTCATACATCGGTTATACTTCTGATTACCACCACTGGACGGTGAGTTCCTTTGACACGTGTTCCCATTCGTTGCGATGTCTAGACTTGTCCATGATGTCATTCGCATAGGACCCTCATGTACATACAATATACATGATTTTTAGTTCTGCACTTTGTTGCTCTCGTTACAAGATTCCTGTGCCAATATTAACAATCTGCCGTAATGCTAGTGTCTGCGCCAGCTTCATTTGTACGTTTATGTTTCTATAAATGAAATATTTTGAAGGTATCTTGATTTTGGGGATCTATTGATTCCCGAGTTTCGTTCATTATAGAAATTTATGATTTTTCTTATCATCGGTTTCCACATTCGTGTGGAGGTGGAGTCTTGCCAACTCACAGCGTAGCGGTTTTTGCTAGCGAGAGAGTGCGAAAAGCAATGCTATAGCGTGGAGGTTTAACAAGTTTATCCTTGTTATCAGGCAAAGTCTGCAATACACCTCCACACGAATCTGGAAACCGATCATACTTCGAAATTCGTAGTGTTTGTATTGTCTTCAGCACTATGGGATTTCTTAATTCGCTGGGAAATTGATAACATTGATCAAAGTTGTTCTTAATGGTCACATGCTTCGCAAAGCATCTTTCTTTATTTCTCACTTCTTAATTGCAGTTCCATTGCAAATTTGTGATGATTTTTTTTGCGAAGGATGTAAGTCTAGAGAAAAAAACAAGTTTTCACGCTATAGGAAATTCAATAAAAATAGATTGGGGCTGACAGGTAATTCGAAAATTGTCGCATCGGCATATGTAAGAAATTTTGCATATGAGGTACTTTTTTTTTCAGAGGTATCTTCTGCACTACGATAAACCACGTTGTAATGATTGGCCTACGGATATAAAAAAATAGACGTAAAAAGGTATTTGTTCTCTATTGCTTTAGAATCGTATGCATGCTTTCATGTTATATTTGAGGTAGCACTGCCATGCATGATGCTTTGAAGGGGAAAACCCTGAAGTTCGTGCACTTTTACTGAATGCTGGCGCTCATCTTGTACCCAACGAGTTTGTGTGTGCCCTCTCATGTGCGCGGTGATGATTGGTGCTGAAGCAGTAAGTTTCTTCTTGTTAGTCTACATCCGATTTCATCTCAGTTCATTGAAGATTATGCCCTATGCCATTGTCTGTGTGTGTGTGCGTGTGTGTGTGTGTGTGTGTTACGAAATTTATAGAGCGTGTTCCAGCCAATGTCCTGAGCTCAAATTTTGCATAGTGCATGCTACCATCATAAAAGCCCATCATGCAAAAGCATGAGCGGATCCGTTGAGTGGATCCTTTGAAATCTGCGCGTCATACGGGTCTACTTGGTTTCTGGCAAGCCAAATTCGTTCCATAGCGCCACTTTTGACATCTCTAGCACCTCCGACATTACCTTGTACTTTGTTTTCACAATGTCAGATGCGAGGAGAGACTGTTTCTTTCCAAGTCATTCCGTAGGAGAACGCAATTTTGAGAGCTTTTTGAGAGAGAAAGAGAGACCACCTTTTCGAAGCAAAAGTCCTGATATATGTCATATACCAACTATCCTTTTCCCGTTTCATTTTTCCGTCAGTCAGTAATCTATATGACTTACAATAAAATGCGTGTCTGCCTGTTTGTCTCTGTATGAGTGTTTATATCTGTTTGTCACGAAATTCATAGGGCATGTTGCAGTGAAGGACTTGAACTGAAATTTTGGTCGTGGCACCCTATCAGTAGGTAGGTAAGCAGTGCGAAAGCACAAGCTGATTCGATAATCAAAATCTTCAAAAACTGGCGTCAAACGGTTCACGCGATATTGGCCGACCAATGTGGGTCCGAGATTGTACTTTTTGCGAAGTTGTGGATTTGCTCAACAAGCAAATGCGCAGACCATAGACTTGAGTCCAAAAAGTGAGCAAAATATCTATTTTCATGCAAAGTCAGCGCCAAAAAGGGGGAGTAGATCATCAATTTGTCAAGATTTCATCTAAGTACCCGCAAAATTTTTTAGAAATGATGGTGAGGAAGTAACTATCCTTTGTGAAAACTACCCGACCTTAATAACTTCAGTGACTGACCAAAATTCTCTTTTAATCTTCTGCACAAAAATTTTCTCTATCCAATTTACTGCTTTTACATGGAAAAGCTCATGGAATAAGTAGTTGCTTACATTTCGTTCCGATGTCAGCATCGCAAAAAGAGTTTTAGAGTTAATATCATGCGAGCAAGAGAAAGGCACATAGGTAGAGGAGCCAGTGCGTGCCTCTGCGAAGCAGAGGTGAAGCACTGGTATATAAGTAGACTCAATGTCTGTAGTTCCGGTTTCTTAGTTTGCGTCATAGGTGCGATAGGCCCCGGACAGACTTCACGCGATTTGATCGTCGCGACTCAATCGCCAACATTTCCATTCATTATTTCACATTCAAAAATTTCGGGGCTGGAAAAGTGTCACCACCGAAATGCAAGTTGATCGGCATGGAATGATGTTGTGACAGTTGTCTCGTCGCGATTCAGTCGCGACGATCAAATCGCGTGAAGTCGTCCGGGGCCATAAGGCGAGAATGACTCCTCCAGGGTGAAGCGTTGAAGTTATTGACTAACTTATTAATATTAAGTTATTGACCAATTGAGCGTTACTATGCTATTGACCAACTCTCTTAATCAAATGCGGGAATGTCACATCCAAACATCAATCTTGAGAGTGAGTAAGGGCAAGACTGATACTTATTCGATTCACTACTACACTAAAGATGATAGTTTTATTAGATTTGATGTCGCACTATTGGCTCTAAGGCCCGTATGCACGTACATCCCCACTGAGGAGAGGAGGGGATCTGAGAGGGGATGCATCATATCTCGCTACTCAAGGTATCTTTCTTCTTCCTTCTCTGTCGTGCTTATGAAATTTCTCATAGCTTTTTACCTGCGCATAATGGATGCCAGGTTACTGCCACACAATATTGGTTTTTTGGCATTTTGTGTGATCAACAAGGGGTCCACAGGAGATCACCTCTTTTCGAAGTTATTTATCTCCCTGAAAAGGTGAAAATGCTGCAAATTTGTACTGAGGATATACTACGGCACTGCTAAACATGTTTATTGTAGAAATAAGTGAAATCTCAGGATATTAAAACCTTCGTTGAACACTGCTCGCGAGGCAGGGATTATCAAAAAATTCACAATCTTTAGATTCTTTTCTCCTGTCGAAAACATGCATAGCAGTGCCATAGTATACCAGTACAGTTCTGCAGCATTTTCATCGGGATCCCCAGGGATCGCACAATATGGCAAAAAAAACCAATCTTGTATGGCAGTAACCTGGCATCCATTATGCGCAGGTATAAGGGTATGAGAACCTTCATGAGAGACAGAGAAGGAAGAAGAAAGATATATAGAGTAGCAAGGTATGACGCATACTCTCTCAGATCCTCTCTCTCTACTCTCTCCCCTAATTAGCGGGGATGTACGTGCAAACGGGCCTTAGTTGGAACCTATACCACTTTTGCCGTATAGACGTAAGTCAAGTCCAGCCTGATCAGATTAAAAAGATTGAAAAAAATAGTAAAATTTTACTTAAGTAGTATTTTGAAATCAACCGTTCCTTCTGTTATATATGACGAGTCAGTGTGCAATTGAAGATTGAAAAAAAAGCTTTCATTTGTACTACACAACTCCATCACTTTTCTTTGCCAAAGAGGCACAATAACTCGCTGTTCTTGCAAGCGCAACCGAGCTTGCCCATTCTCTTCAAGCGTTCGGAATCCCTCGTCTGAAATAATTTCAATTTAGCTTTTTGAGCACGATCAGCCGAGTGATAGACAGCCTTCAAGTTACTTTTCATTTATAAAGAAAGGTCATAAAGTAACTCATGAGCTCAATTTCGCTCATCAATAGCAATGTTGTGCATCACCGCCATAGTAAAACAGACATTATTTTCTCGCTATGTACTGAAGTTAAAGGCAGCGTCCACCCAGAATTTGGCCCCCCATGTTTTCGTCATTCTAGGGCCTTTCCGTGGCCCTGATTACAGTTCCGAGCTTCAAACTCTCTAAACTTCACAAAATCCCGATTTTTGGGGACCCAGTTTTGAGGGCGTGGACGAGTTTCGAATTGCTCGTCCCCGTCGGCAGGCAAGCGGGAAGGAGCTGCAACTGCATGGGCGCAGTTGCATTGCAGTGTGCAGTGTGCAGCTTCTGCTCACTATCTTGTCAATACGTGTCGAGAGGCACGTATTGACAAGGTAGTGAGCAGTCCCTGATGGGCGGAGTCTGATATCAGACTCCGCCCAGCCAGGGACTTTCAGGCTCCTTATCTCCATTCAGAGACAACGTTAGAAGACCGGACCAACGCAGATGCCCCTTTTCTGGGGCCTACATTCAGGATCGACACTAATCGGAGGGGGTTAGGTTTAGCCTGGACACTGCCTTTAAGATGAAGGCCTTTTAAAGCCATTATAGTATGAAAATGCCGAACAACGTAGCTACAGCTACATGAAAGGCTTAAAACAATGATAACTTTCTTACTGTGTGGAATCTAAGTATAAACAGGTCGTGAGAAAACGAATTTATACAGGAAGCTGAAGCTAATTTATACTGGGAAGCTGAAGTATCTCCTGCATCCTCATACTGAGCACAGTCCGGAATGAATGGTGCAATACGGTCACCCGGACATTCTTGATACTTGTGCTCTCCTCGCATTTCTATTTTCTAGAATGGAAAAGCTCCAGCAAATTGCAAATTAGTTTCGCCGAAGGGGGAAAAACTTTTTTGAGTTCCTTTTTTGTAGGAGTATTATCTCAATTTCACTAATACTATACACTTGATTTTTTTAAGACTTGGCCAGCCTCAACACAAAAAAGTTCGCGACCAAAGGACCGTATACCGTGCTGCGTATTGTCTGGGGGCATCGTGAGGCATAGATTCGTATTCCGAAACACAACGAGCGACTCGAGCGGCTGAGCGGCTGAGCGGCTTGCTTGAAAAATTGGGAAAGTGCGATTCAGATTTGTGAAATTAGTGTACTACAATCAAATTAAGTGCAAAGTTATGATATATAACAACAGTGCGCAAAAAGCTCAGTTTTGCGCATAATCTGTCAAAGGTTCAACTGCTGATTGCATAAGATTGGGTACTAACAGCTGATGGACATATTGAAAATTAGAAAAGTTACTACAGCTGTGTGAGATATCTACTATTGAAAGGGTAATTGAAGGAGTGAAAACTCAAGCGGTCAATATGAAGTTCAATTAGAAAGAGCACTATTGCCGCAGTATCGTTCCTCATTTTCTTACCTTTACGGCAAGAAAAGCGGAAGCTCTAATTACATAACTTTGATGTCATGTGTTGCCAAATAACCAGAAATTACGCTTAAGGGTTGTTGCGGTTTACTGCATTGTAACAATTCTTTTATCGTGTTGCTTTCTCGAAAGTAATATATATTTGCGATCAGCTCCCCCCCCTATACATCTTTCAGAGGCGGACCATGAAAGTAAGGGAGTGGGTGGTATCATCCGAGAATGAGTTGCGAAAATCTTGAAAGAACTCAAGCTTACATAAGATGTAAATTGTGCAAGTGATTCGTTTTTTTGGTGATTTTGAGGTCACAAGCAGCTAAAAATTAGTGAAGCATCCTCCACAGAAATTTTTGGCCTCCTCCCCCCCCCCCGCCACTTAAAATTCTTGGGCCGCCACTGCCATCTTTAGACCAAGAAAAGAAATGGAAAGGAAGCCGAAAAATTGATTCAACTTTGATTTAACTCGTTTCGCCTTCCACGCCCTTCAAAACCTGGGATCAAAAACCACTTATGAAACATCCCTCAAAACGCCTCACCTCGCGACACAATTGATTTTTAAACTTCACTAGCTGGCTGCGACACCAGTCGCAGCAAGCATGTCCAACTTGGAAAAGCACGTTTTGGAACGGAAGTCGCTGCTTCACCGCCGCTTACGAGTGGTGCATAGTGTTGTCCAACCAAAAGAAGTTAAATAAGTGCTTCGAAATCCTAATCGATAGTTGTCCAGTACAAAGTTTTCCAGAGAGAAATCTACGGAAAACTGCACACCGTTTTTGTCATGTGTATCTATCAAAGGAAGAAGACGAAATGGTATCGAAAACATAGCAACAAGAATACCTCCGTCCACACATCCATATTCCATCAAAAGTTTATCATTAGAACATATTTAGGACGGCAAGATAGGTCGCGTTTGCTACCGAAGAACGGCGAGTCTCAATCGTCTAGCATACCAAGCGGCAGGCCGCAATGGCTACTCTATCAAAGCATGTTCCCAATCCCAAGCTCTGAGAGGTCAGATAGAGTCAATCGGCCAAAGAACAACTTAATTCCCTTCTACCTTCCTTATGTGTCTGAATAATTGAGTAGAGCTGTCAGCACATGCTCGCGTCAAGCAGAAATACAAGATTCGGTTTTTCCAAAAAGGATATTGCCTCTTTTCGTAATGAATCCTATAAAATTTACAGGATGAGGAGTTGACCTCCTGTCAAAAAAATTGGCATGTCATCTACATTAACAGACTTTGCCAAAAGCGTGTTTAGCCCTACCTATCAATGTAATTTTAATCTGTTTTCCATTTAATAACGACCCCATTTCTAGTCAAAAGTTTCATGGATGAGCTTCTATATCATGAAAACAATATTCTTTGTTCAAGCTACACATTAGGTTTGCCGAAAGCAAAGAATCGAGCTAATGTTCCATTATCTGAGCGATGAAACAAGCGGCAGCCAGGCATTTCAAGCTACATTACTTTTTCTTGGAGAATCGTGTGGCGGAAACAATTCAAAGAAAAAGGTTTTCATTATCATTGCTGCAAGCTACCAAGGTGTTCTAACAAACGTTTTAAACGGTTTTGCCCGTATAAAAACCGCTAAACAGCTGGTTATTTTCAATGGTTTCGTACCTCACCGGAAATGATGTAAAAAAAACAGACTGGGCTTTAACCTGTTGTTTTTTACCTTGACAGGTGGCAGAGAGACACCCCTCACAAAATCTACGAAGAAGGATTTTCGGTACTTTTCCGTTATCCGGATCCATTTTTCAAAGAAGCATATTGCTTCTTCTCTCGTACCATATTTGATCCCGACTTCACAGGAAAGAGTGTCAATCTTCTGCCAAGTGTCAAAAAAATTTGACATGTCATTTACATGTTTAACAGGTCAAACCAAGAGTTTGAGTTGCCCTACCTAGCGACGTAAGTTCAATCTTTTTATTAGTCAATAGTGGCCCCATTTCCGACTAAACAGTATCAAAAATGAGCATTGTTATCATACTAACGCCATTCCGTAACTAATTAAACAGATTAGACGTGCCAAGAGTAGAGAAGTGGACTAGGATCCCATTATCTAAATGACAAAACAAGCAAGAGCAAGGAATTTCAAGCCACCATTTATAATCTCTTCTGGCTAAATTCGCAAGACGAAAAGTTTGTAGAAGAAGACAATGCTGAATCGTTGCTGAAAGCGATCAAGATGTTCTGATACAAATTTCAAATTGTTTTGCTTTCAGACGAACGAATTAAACAATTTTAGGTGATCAGAAATGCTCTTTTATCCCACCGGAAGTGATTTCGAAAAAACATGTCAAAATGGATTAAAACGTGTCAGAATTCTTCTGACACGTGGCAGGAAGGCAGTCCTCGTGGAATCCATAAAAAATTGTTCTGAGACTATAAAATGTATTTTATTAGAGCTTTTTGAAAAATTGGGTCCGGATAACGGAAAAGTACCGGATATTCTCAGTTGAAGCAGTATTTCACGAGAAGACCTTAAAAATGGGTTCGGATAATGAAAACTACCCAAGATTCTGTAAGGTGTATGGATGTCCCCCGTCACAAGCGATTACTATTACGGTCCAGGCTCATAAGCGCCTTTGCATAGGCCCAAAACCTGTGATTTGCTACGGAAGAGGAGGAGGCAGACTGCACTGTAACTGCAGCAGTATATCTAATCAAATGCCTCTCTTGCCGTAGGAGTACATAGGAGAAAAGAAACGATCCCTCTCTGTTCGTACCGAAAAAACTGGATTGTCTCAATAAGTGAGGATCATCTACTCCTTTACGAGCCCACCGCTAGGAAGATCATATCAGCGTTATGTTCAAAAAAGGTCACGATTTTCTACAAACCAAAGGCGCGCAGAATTCCGAGACCTTGCGAATAACCGCAAGTAATCCAAAATCAAACAGAAGGGAGGAGAGCTTATCGTTAACAAACCAGCTTGCGCTCTACCAAAGCTTTTGTATGTTTGACCTATGCAGCTAAGATTTACGTTGGCAGGTTCGTTAGCGTCTTTCAAGCCTTAAAAATGCATAGTGGCCATATACTCACTATCGAGTGGCCTTTGGGAAAATCTCGTTATTTCTAATGTGAGTATCTCTTTGCGATCTTTCACCTGATCTTGAAGAATCAATTCTGTAGCAAGAAGCAAGTTCGGAAGGAAGTGTTATAAATTAATTTTTCTAGGCTCTGACGAAGGCATGGACGCCGAAACGTCATCCCGCAATTGCAAACGAAGATTGAGAGATAAACATGTTTCCTATTTGCAGCCTCAGCTCGTCTAAGTTTGGTCCCATTCAATGATTCTTCCGCATCCATTCACTCAAAAAGCTCTAGCATTTTCATAAGCCCACCACTGCATGCATTACTCTAATGGAATTTGGCAAAGACCCCCCCCCTCCCCCTGCCAACAGTCTCGCACTGCCCTTTGACACTCTCCAGGCGTTTAAGACAAACTACCTTAAAAATCGCAGGGTCTTTGAAACTTATATCGTTTATATACGCCGGGATGGTCACCGCTGGAACCGTCTCGTCCTCTGCTTTCAGAAAATATAAACTTTGCCCGGGGTCCATTAGAAAAAGTGCCGGGTGAAGGGTGAGTGAGACTTTTATAATGGGAGTGCTCAAGTAGACGCCTTTTTACAACGGTAAAAAAGCCTGTACTTGAGCACTCCCATTATAAAAGTCTCACCCACTCTTCACCCGGCACTTTTTTTAACGGTACCCAGGCAAGGTAAATATTTTCTGAAAGCGGAAGACAAGACGGTTCCAATGGTGACTATTTCGGAGTACAAGATGTTCATCTAAAAAAGTTATGAATTTTTTATGTCAAAAACCCGAAAATCTCCAGAAATCACTACTCACACCCGTCACCAAGAACTTTTTTCAAAAGACTCCTCCTTTCCTATACATTGACAATTCACGTACAAATATCTCCTTTGCTTAACCTTACCTCACTGTTGGTTTTTTTGTCGGCTTTTGGTGAAGGGGGTCACCTTGGTCCCCGCTCAGGAGTGAAGAGGGGGTGAGAAAAGTCTCACACTATCGCACCTGTGGTTTGGATACGGCATGTGAACGGCAGAAAGTCAGATTTTACAATTGAAAATGGTTGCTTACGGTAAATTGGTCAGTGCAGTGATTATGCACCCTAGGTAATTACCGTAAGCAAGAATTTGGGTCATTCCACCTGAGGGAATAATAGATGCCATCAAGTTGGTACACATTGCGGGAAATTGGCAACTCCGGCGTAAACTTGAGAGTTCATAGTCGGTTCTGAGAATCTCATACATTCTTTGTCCGCATGCATAACGTACAAGAAATTTTCATGGCACAGACAGCCGCATTGCGCGCGTGCAAGAGCTTCAAACGCCGTCACGCTAACCATCATTCGGTCAATTATGGCGGTTTGCAGCAGGCGATAACAGAACAGAGGCAAGCGGCGCCTGTGAGAAACATGATCAATGTACGCTGTGCATGTTGAAAATCATCAGCTCAAGCGCGTCTATTCTTGGAAACACACACGGTTATCATTTCTAGAAAGTGATCCGTCCTCCTCTCGGCATCCAGTAATGCCGAAGGGCACTTCACGTTCAACGCAGGCCGCCCCCAGCAGAGTTGCATTGAACAGAGGTTTACTTCTAACCTTACTACTAGCCTATAATCCAGAATCGCACCTCTGCTCTACCCTAATACAAAAATTAGAAACTAAAACCGCTCTCTAAGGGTGTTATTGGAAGAGAAAATACACTGTAATGTGTTAACATTTACTGCCTTGTGCAGATTTCTAGGTTTTCACAATAAGTGAATCAGGGTTTATAGTTTATCTGACTGCAACATTAATAATTTTCATGTTTCGGGAAAGAGCTTGTAATCCGTTTCACATAAGTGAAATTCATGTGTTATAGTACGAAACAGTACTCTCTTCTGATGTCTACAACAGTGAGATAACGTGAGAAAGACACGGAGAAAAGTTTCGATTCTAATGTGGTTTTCTGATATATATATGCACTATAATAGAGTATCAGACATTAGGCAAAAAGCATTCAGTACGAAGAATCATGTACAATAATTCCATATGGAAACGAATCTCTCACTAAAGTTCAGCAGTGAGATCTTTAATGGTTGAGCTCTTGAAAGGGAAAGACAGCAATATATAGAGAGATAGTTAATAGGGAAATTATGTAACGGTTGAGGATTCGTTTGAAAATCACAAAAGTGGAGCTTCTAACTCTTTTGGAGTTTGCACTTTGGAGGTTAGGTTTCTCATCAACATCGTCTAGATCATACATCACCATATGAATCATCAGCCCTGTACGCCTGCAGCGGCATGTTACCGCTTACAACTTTAAAGTTTTTGCAGACTGCACTTTAGAGGTTAGGGTTTTCATCAACATCGTCTAGATCAGACATCACTGGCATAGTGATGTCATCAACCCTGTACGCCTGCAACGGCACGCAACGACAAACCTGTTGACGTCTCACGAGGGAGGGAATGTTTCAGAGAGACACCGTGCGTTTTATTATAGAGAGAGATGCTAAAAATTCCTGTTCAAAGAACCTCTAAACTATCAAATTAGGAGCCGACCAGAATCTTGTTTGTTCTATTTTTTGCTGCGAGTGGTCGTGCTTTCAGCAACTACTACCCAGACATATGAAAACAAATCAAGTTCAAATCGCTTCTGTACAAAGTACGAGTTTTAAGTTATCAAAATACACAGACCATAAGCCAAAAATCTCTCTGTGACAAAAATACTGGGATTGGCACAATCCCAAAAAGGTGTGGCAGCCATACCTTTTCGAGGGTGTGCCACATCCCGAATTTCCCTTCAATCTATCTGATTACACATATGGTTCGATAGCTTAAAACACATAATTAGTACAAGAGCGATTTGTGCTTTACTTTTCTTCATATGTCTGAGGAGTAGTTGCTGAAATCACAACCATTTAAAGCAAAAATTGGAAGCGGAATGGAAAAAGAGGGATCACTCATACTCAAACTAGAGTTACATTATGTACCTCAAAAAGCGGTACATACTATCTTAGAAAATTTCCCATGTTAGAAAATGACCATATTATGAGGATGGCCCAATATCTAGAAACCTCAGAATTTGCTAAAACTTAGTTCACTGAGGCTACTCGACATGCTATTAGGTTGTCCGGAAATTAATGCAGGTTTTGAATTCCAACCGCAATAAGTCATACATTTCTCATTCTTAAATAGGTTGCTAGGAACCGTTCGGTAGAGCAAAGCAAGCTCTACCAGATGGCCATCTTGCTTTAGCAATAGCTCTGATCCACCATGAGTGTCGAGCCAAAAACTAAAAAGATTCAACTGCCCGAAAATTGAAAAAAATCGTAACTCAGTTCGTTAAAATCCTACAAAAATTCTAACTTGCTCACGTAAACACAACCCACATAGGGCATCTATATACGCCGTTGCCGTATTTTTTTCTCTGTTGAAAATTAAGAAAACGGAGATTTTCGTGCATTTGCCAAAATATCGAATACAGTTTTCCCTAATCATGTGGTCCAAGCTAAAATTCAAATTTCTCGAGAACTAAAGCTTGTAGAGAGCTGGAAATTTATGTTTGTACTTGTACAGCTTGTAGAATACAATTACTTATGTGGAATCGGCACAGCACCACTTTGGCAAACGCACGAAAATTTCCGTTCTCTTGACTTTAATAGAGAAAAAATACGGCAAAGGCGTGTATAGATGTCTTATGTAAATAGTGTTTGCGTGAGCAAGTTAGAATTTTTATAGGATTTTTATGAACTGGTTGCGATTTTTCTCATTTTTTCGGATGTTTTTATTTTTGGCGCGAAACTCGTTGTGGATCAGAGCTATTGCTAAGGCAAGATAGCCATCTAGTAGAGCTTGCTTTGCTCTATCGGACTGTATCTTGCAACCTGTTCAGAAATGAGAAGCGTATGACTTATTGCGTTTGGAATTCAAATCTGTATTAATTTCCGGACAACCTAATAATTACGAAAATGGCACTTATTGCGCTTGCTGGAACCTCTTCATTATTCTGACGGTAGATATACGGTAAAAGGTCATCAATATCTATTTTGCATAATGTATCTGACATAATGTTAACAAATTTATGTTTTGCTGACATGAATACCTCGATTATGACTCGCCCCCTCTTTTTCTGCCCACTCATTACGACCCCACTAATGCCACACCTCACATCGACCTTAGGCTATCACTTTCTTCAACATCATGGGGAGACCACTGGTTGATTTACTGCAGCTAAAACAATTAGAGCGCTATGCAATTTGTTGGTTAAAGCAAATGATCTTTCAACGCAATAGGATCAGAATGTGCAATTGCTGAAATTTGAGTTTCATAACCAAAAATGATCAGAGCTCACCTCAGATTCAAGCACTTGCTGGAACTTCTCGGCAAGTTCCTCGAAGGGAGACCTTTCTCCACTGATGGTTACGCTGAGGAGGCATTGATTCGAAGAACAGAGTTGATATCTTAGCCAACCACCGAGCTCACGTTCAGCATTTTTTGCCAAATTCTCGTCGTACACCTGCAAAATGGCATCTTTCAGTTTTTGATAGGTACAGTGCCTAGGAAAGTGCAATCGTAGAAAACAGTCTATCAATGAATAAAAACGTTTTATTGTGACTGCGAACTTTATGGGTTCCAACGCCTTTGCAGGTTCTAATGCCTTAGTGCCTTCCTCCTGCTCTCGTGATTGTGCCTTTCCACACTGCCAAACTACACGGTACACAGAACTACTGTGAAACTAGTCCTCATGGATCAACGCGTAAAAAGTTCTGTTCACGGTTTATCTTTACTGCTTCCCTTACTCCTCTGTTTTATGATACACTTCTATAAATCACTTTCTGACTTGATGAATGAATTCCAGGAATATCTAACGGAGGATTCAGAACGATAACTTTGAGCATCTATCGTCGCAATTTCAACCGGTAAAATTTTTTGCGGCGGAAGCAACCATGCAAAACTTGCAGAATTACGGGAATGATGAAAACTTCGTTTGCTCTTTTTATTGGTTGTTACATAAATCTTGTTACACTTTTGTTTCTTACGAGGATCAGTCGTGAATTTCATAATTTTTAATAGGGCTCCAGGGTACCATTCGATAGAACAAAGCAAGCTACAAGACAGTGTGCAACAGTTCGCACCAGCTTTGACCCACCGTAAGTTTGCATCCGGAATTTGAGTCGCATTGAAGGCTCAAAACGAGGAAAAATTCATATTTTCGTTCAAAAAGATCCTCCGCATCTCCAATTTGTTCACGCAGATTGCACAGCACATCACACACTCATCTGTATCGCTGCTTTATTTTTTCCTCATCTAGAAATTGAAAAAACAAAAATTTTCTTGTTTTCACAAAAACGGAGCTATACTGTTCCTACACGTAGCTCCATACTACAAGCCCTCATAAGTATAACCGTAAATTTCCAGCTTTCCAGAGCTCTAGTTTTCGAAAAGGCCGAATTTAGCTTTTTTTTTCACTGGGGTGTTCAATGATAAAGTCGGAATTTTTCGAACATCAGGGCTTGGGAAAAGCTGAGATTTACATACTTCTAAGGGCTCCTGGTTAACAATTGCATGAATAGAAACAGCATAGCGTTGTTTTTGTGAAAACGAAAGAATTCTCCTGCTCTCGATTTCTAGATGACGAAAAGATACAGCAACGACCCATATGAGTGTGTGATGTGCTGTGCAATCTGCGTGAACAAGTTGGAAATGCGGAGGACTTTTTTGGGCGAAGATATGAATTTTTCCTAATTTTTTGAGCCTTCAGTGCAACTCACATTCCGGATGCAAACTTACGGTGGGTCGCAGTGGTGCAAACTTTTGCACACTACCTTGTAGAGCTTGCTTTGCTTTGTCGAATGGTACCCGGGAGACCTACTAAAATTATGAAGTTCACGACTTATCCTCGTAAGAAATAAAAGTGTAACAAGACTTATGTAACAACCTAATAGATGGAGAGATCTAGGGCTCAACACAATTAGTCTAAAATAACAGAAGAACTTTGTCACGTTGAGACCTTGCAATAGTACTGATCTACAAACTGAATGCTTTGGAGAAAACTATCATAATTTTCAGCTAATTGATGGCTAGTGTATCTCGTGTGCGTTCTGCCTGCACGCGCACAGCGCACTCAGCTTAAACGCATTTGAGTACGATTTTCGTAAACTCCAACTAAACAAATCAACTCAATAGTTTTAGAGCTTGCGCTTACAGATTATGGCCTCAGTCTTGCATCTGTCTAGTAAAAACCGAGTCAAACAACTACTTGTCATTCGCCAATTGTTTCTTACAAAACTCTGCCTTCTATGTACTTTTCTCAAGAATTTCAGACAGCTGAATAAGACCTGCAGATCCGCAACAGGTGTATAGGTAATAACCTATACTTGATAACAAGTCAGTTACAATGAAGAGGTAATCTGCTAAAATGAAGTTTGCATTAAGCCAAACGATAGGATACGCTAATACGCTGAAAAAAATCATGTGCGGCAGAAAACCAGTCGAAGATATTATTTGCAGAAGTAGAGTTTTTTATTTATGGCTAATGACGACGATGCGGCATGAATAGGCAGCGCTGAGCTCATGCTTGAGAATTTGAATTCCGATGTTTTGCTTTTAACACATTCTCAAAAACGATTCTTGAAAATGATCGTCCATTGCTGTGATTTTTGGCTACACAGTATTTTTATTGAGAATAAACTGCGGATCTAGTCCTGAATTATAAATGGAAAGCTGACGCAGAACATCAGCGAAGAGCCCTCTAACAAACGCAATTTGGCGCGAATGTTTCGCGTAGTCTCAAAGTCGATGCGTAAAATGAAACTAACCAAACTGAGTAAACCTGTTTTGCGAAATTGCGGAACCTCACGTAGCTTTCCGCTCAACTCTTCCCGGACTCCGAAGCTCGTCAAATCAGGACATCTCTTACCACCGAGAGTAAAAGCCAAATGACACATGACCTGATGTGCTACGATTGACAACTACAAATTGCAATAATGCGACTCACCAGTAGGACGGCGCACAATCTCAGCATGATTGACAGTGATGCATACAGGTGATCAGTGCATTTTATAGTGATGCATGCACGTAGGGGGAGTAGCACACAATGCTCTAAAACTCTATAAAAAATTGGAAATTAATCAAGTTTAAATAACAGTTTGAAGCTTGTTTTATCTGACTTTAGTTGTGCATGAAATTTTAGATCGAAGCATATAGTCCTCATTACATTGGAGATGACGGAGAGGTATGTAGTTGTGAGCATCTGAAATGCGCAAGTAATTGTAACTACAGTGAATGTTCTTACTGAACTTATTAATCAGCATATCAGCCGACGTGGAGTGCCATTTTTCTTCTCATCAACTTCCACAGTATAAACCAAATATTGAAGTCGACTATACGAAACTCAGCTGTAGTTGGATTTTGGTTCATGTACTGCTCAACTTTTGCTGAGTAGATGAAAAGTTTTAACTCCGAAAGGTAATTTTCTACATTCAGGTTTCGGCTAGTAACTGTTAATTTTCATTAGTACAGAAAATCCAGATAGCTTCCGGATTTAGATTAATGACAGCGTTTTGTATTAACAGTCGGACTCAATCTGCCTTCACAAAAGGTTGAATAGACTTGGTACTCTTGCTTTTGAAAAGTACAGCACAGAGAGCAAAACGGATTGCGGCAGCGGTCAAGCAATACCGTGAAACTCAGCGGATATACACAAGCTTTTGAAGCTTATGAGAAATGCCATTCTACAAATGCTATCAACAAGATGACTAAATTGAGTGATGCGATGTTCAAGCAAGTATTTGAGGAGATGATTTGTGAAAGCGACTGTATTAAAAGTGACGGAGCGATCATGTGATTGCTGCCGGCAATTAAGAAAAATAGTGCTTTGCTATCAACAAAATGTTAGTCGCGGTTTGTTTATGGGGATATTGCGAACCCCAATGCGCTTATTCATTAGATCGAAGAGTGGATGCGTTAGAAGTGTAGCGATATTGGTTGTTTATAAGTAAAATGGCAAGATGGCAAGTTTCAACCTACTCTTGACCAGTCGGATGTTAATGTTGAACAAAGAATAGTCTTCTGTTTGATTTCTTTGGCAGCATCCAAAAATACAGATCTTTATTGCCCAGAATAGTATAGAGACCACGTTTCGGCAAAAACGCTAAAGAAGTCGACCGGAAGATTCCAACTATGACAACTGGCATATAATTGCAGCAAACGGAAACTTTCATCAAATGGATTATCGAATAATTAATTTTTTGAAAGTTTTCCAAATGAACGAATAATATTCTTCGATTACCGATTTTCATATTATTCGAATTTTCTAGTATTCGAATACGGGCACATTCCAAGATTCAATGTTTCACATATTCGAATAACCGAACTTGACCGAATATTCGACTATTCGAATAAACGAATAACTGGTTATCATAGAATACTTCAATACTGGAATATTCGGATATTCGAAAAGTCACTATCAATAATAAAGGGTGTCCCAAAAAAAATGTGAACGCTTTTGATCGTTGGTAACTTCCTTGCTTTCATGTCTTTCGCCGAGCTTGAGGCATTCCGTAAAGTGAGGTTCAACTTAGTATGGATCGGATCACTGATCGCTTTCCGCTGTAGGATTACGGTAAGAACTTCCAGCATGTGAAACCATTATGAAATATGCCATCTGGCAATTTTTTTTCAAAAATCTGAAAAATCGCGTACTGGGGTTCTCGCCCACGCTGAGTCCACTATTTACGAGTTTTCATCTTTTTTTTAACATTTTATATTCGAAATCAGCGGCTTCCATTGCCAAAAGTTTTTAGCTTGTTTGGGTCTGTTGCGAGACAGATATGGCTTCCCGCGCCCAAAATCTTTGTCGAAGCTGTTACCGTAATCATCAGTAATGAAAAGCTATCGGTGACTCGCTCCATACTGCAGACCTAAGTTGAACCTCGCTCTACAGAATGGTGCCTTCACGCAGCTTTCTGAATTACTCTTCGAATCAACTTGATTGGTGGCAGTAAGGCGGGGCTTCGTGACTTAATTAAGGCTAAGAAATGATCAGAGAGAATGTTCGCGAGGGAGACGCAGACTGCGTCCCAGACGCGAGCTGATGCTTTCCAGCAGCCAATCTCGTCTCGTTGAATCAAAGGGTACACATTCCTATCAGAACAATACCGTTTGGAAATTTGGCACAACTATCTTGTTGGTCATTAGATATATTGTGCAGGCGGAAATGTCCTATTACTTACATGAGATTCCATAATACTTGCCTGCAATTTCGTGAATTTTCCGCAGCAGAATAGAAAAGTTGTTACTATTGAGGATTAGAGTGTGACAAGGAAGCAACTTGAAATATTCAAACGTAACGTATTCCATCAGTAGGTATTACTTACATATATGTTTAACAATGGAAAGAGAAAAATTGAACGTGCTTAGGATCTAAATCAAACTTCTTGGCCAGGATCTTGGAACTATCTTGCATACCCTACGGATATTATAAACAGCGGTGAAGCTGCATATACTTACTACTTCTTTGCTTGACTACTGCTTTTAGTGATGAGCTTCGAGTGTGCTCCTAATATATAATTTATCCTGTCTAGGGGTAGAAAGAACAGAATACTCAATGAATGAGTAATATAATAGACTGTAACATACTTCGTGGATCTGACTTTCTACACTAACTTATAATTTTCACGTATCCCTAACAGGTTTCGAGTTCCCTTCCAATAAAGATTAGTGTGCTTTATAATAAAGCTTTTAAGCATAACCACCGAGGTTCCACATGTGAAGTTTGCAGTTGAACATCCGAAAAAAAAAACGAAAAATCGGATTTTCGTTCAAAAAATAACCATGCCGCTTTCCTAATTATTCACGCATATACTTCCACATTAAACGCTCACTTGCACGATTGCCGTTTTTTTTTCTTAGAAGATGAGAAGAAGAAAGTTAGCTTGAATCTGTCAAAGTAATGCTGGGCTACCCTCACATAAGTGAATATATACGCAGTCTCATAATTATACTAATTTTCAGCTTTCACAAGAGCTAGTTTTCTAGAACTATCAACTTTAGTATACAAAACCCAAAAAAAGGCTGTTCACATCTTTGGCCCAACTATTTGCTGTTTCTAGCCATACAAAAATCGCAGCGAGTATTTCGATTGTTCGATGCAAAAATATGTGCGTTAGCGAGTCACAACTTCATAAGGTTTAGGCAGAAACTTCTCAATTTGAAAAGAAATTCATAATTCGATTCAAGCTGCAAGCAAATCAAGTTTCTTGCAAATTTTCTGACACCCTTTCTTTAGCTTATCGAGTAGTAACTTGAGCTCGCAACTGAAAGAATAAGGAAGCAGCATATTTTTTGTCAATATTAGAAAAGTGGGAGACGAAAGACACTTATACAGATGCAGATTACTATTTTCTAAAATATTTAGATTATGCATACATCGCTCTCTTAATGAAAGATGTAAAAAAAAAGGTTTTGAGCACAAAATTTCTATATTTCAGTGTCACTTGAAACTGATAAGGACCAATTTTACAATACCGCTCACATTTTTTGAAAAAAAGACGCGAATGTATGGACATGTATGGACATGTACGGACATGTCCATACATGTATGGACATGTCCGTACATGTCCGTACATGTCCATACATGTATGGACATGTCCATACATCAGAGTCGCCTGGCCATATCTCGCTTCAGAGTGGACGAATTCTGAATCCAAAGCCACCATTCGATTCAGCTCGGTGCGGAGAATCTTCCGATATACTGGAGGTGGGGGTACGATGTCTTCGATATTCCGTTTCCAGTTTTTTCAATTTGTTCTGCGAAGGTCCTTTCGCGAATATGTGAAGCAACGCCTACCCAACATAGAAGACTTTACTAAGTACTATTCGATAATATTGTTCTTGTAGATTATTGTGCGCTAAAAAATAGGCTCAGACTTCTTTCCAAAGGAGATAGAAGCGTTGGTGAATTTTGGAAAAATCACGCGTCTTCAAATTCTACTGGCCATAACTTCCTTCGGAATAAGTATATTTTGAATCCGAGAACAGCGCCTTGCTCAGCTCATCAAGGCGAATCTTATCATATACAGCATGTCCTTGATATTTCGATTTCAGTATTCTTGAATCTTCCTGAGGACGTCTTTTCGCGAAGGTGTAAAGCAGCGAGCATTGACCCGAGTACATTCCAGCAAGGATTTTTCGATATCACTTTTTCTGTAGATTATGATGTGCTAAATAGTAGCCGCAGGTTTCTTTTCAAAGGGAGTAGAACGGCTGGTGAATTGTGGAAAAATCTTGTCGTCCCAAATTCTACTCGCCATATCCGCAGGATACGAAGCTATCTTGCTAAGCAGATGTGAGTTTCGAAATCAGCAGGTCGCATAACCTCTACTAGCAAGTTTTCCGATATGTTCGGGTTATTCCATTTTTTCTCGTTTTACGCTCCGGAAGCTCGCCGATGGATTTTGGTCAAAATGTTGATGCTCTTGAATTGTAAGGAACCTTCGCTTATAGAGGTTTTCGAACGCGCTCTTTACGAAAATCGTGGTCTTTGAGGATTACAGGGTCTTTTTGAAGAGATACGGTGAGGTGACTGTAACTGCATCACGAAAGTCCGTAAGTTTGGCCGCACTTCTCGCGTATCTGTCAGGAACCTTGCCTGCTTGCTTTTCTCAGTCAAAGTTACTAGGAATTGTACTATCGAAAGGTGCATTACTCAGGCTCCAGTCTGTGAAATTCGCCTAGTTACGAGCCTACGAAAACATGTCATCGTGAATTTTGCCCAAAATGCAAAGATCGCATATTTCGTCTAAATTTCTCCGTGAGTGCTTGTATGACGCTCGCTGCAGATATTATGTTCGCTTCGTCCAACCTCTTCCACTGTATTGTATACTAACTGACATACCCGGTCTTGCCCGGTTCTTGAGCCACGGAGCCAGAGGAAGGAGGGGGAGCGCATAAAATACGTGTTCTGCTTCAATACCTACGCCTTTCCATCTTTCATACCCAGGGCTCGGCACGAGCTGGCACCAGGGAAATTTCAAAACGAAGTCCAGTCCCGTTTGATCTTGAACTCGTACGAAGTCTCCCTTGACCTATTTTGAAGACCCGTCATTGATTTTAAATTATGTAAAAGTATGTAGTAGGGTTTTTATGCATGCTAATTACATGAAACAACTTTTCTCAGCTTTTTGAGCTTTTCAAGTGGTTGAATCACATCTCGAGAAGCAGGAAAAGCCGACTTTTCCATTGCGGAGCAGACCGAGTAGAATCAAAGGCTATAAAACGCTGAAAAGATAACATTATGAAACTGTTTCTTTTTTGTATGTAAACTTTCACGGTGTAGATACATTTCATGTAAAAAAGTATGAAACTTATGTGAGCAAAGTGTCGGTGCCAGCTCAGCTGCACCCAGCTGGCACGGTGCCAGCTAATTTAGAAAAAAGTTCAGCACAGCTTTTATTCACATAGTTTTCATAAATTTTTGAGCCATACTTCGGGTCCCCCAACGCACATGCACACATCAAATTTGGTGTCATATGCATTTTGGCTGAAAACAAACCCTTTGTTTGTTTGATGGACAGCATGCCGGTGGCATGCCGGCGGCATTCTTGCGGTTCTTCTCCGCCCCGGACCCCGAAAAAACGATATCCCCTTTACTTTCGTCCAAAAAACGATATCCAGCCTGACCCGGTGCCAGCTGTACCGAGCCCTGTTCATCCCGCTTCCATCTGGTGCATTTCTGCTTCCTTCCTTTCCTTCTCCGGTCCCGCAGTCTATATCCACCTGCTCGGTGCGTTGTAATTGCAAATGCCTACCTCAAAGCAGCATCATCTGGAAATACCGTATTCTATTCTCATTTTTCTGACCGCAAAATGAGAATGAGCTTGTCTGCCATTGTTTACACCAAAATGTGCATTGGGTATGATAGTAGTTGATAAGACTTCACTTTCATTGCAAAGTGCCGAAATCAATAAATCAATAGAAGGATCAAGCGAATCGCTTCAAAAAGTAGCCTAAAACCATCTACGGGGTCGAGAACATATATATGCAAAATTTCAGCTCAATCGGTTTACGCGCGAAGGAGTCTATAAAAAACATACAGTCAAGAGTTGCACAAACTTTGAGTTTTATATATTAGGTTGGTCCGAAAGTTCTGTCTCACCATTTTCAAAAAATCATAACTTCCTCCCAGCATGATATTTCTGCATGGCTAAAACCTTTTTGGAAAGAGCAGTTCATGCGCTTTCTAAAACTACCTTGGCTGCTATCTATCAAGCTCTGAATGCAGAGATAAAATTGGGAAAAGGAAATCACTTCAAGTTCGAAATTTTTAAGCAAGCCCGTTAAAAATTCTGAAACTATGCCATAAAATCCAAGACAGCCCTTATCCTAGACTTTTTGAGCCCATCTTTCTAGCTGATCAAAATTTGTGCTGATCGAGCTGTTATTTTGAAAGTTATGATTTTTAAGAAAATGTCAAAAAACCAATTTTCTTAAAAAACTGATTTTTTGGCCTTTTTTCTTGAGAATCATAACTTTTTTAGGAAGGGCTTAAAGAGCGCGAATTTTGCTCATATAGAAAGAGGGGATCAGAAAATCTAGGTTACTGGCTGTCTTGGATTTTATGGCACAGTTTTAGATTTTTTAACGTTTTTGCCTAAAAATTTCGAAATTGAAGTGATTTCTTTTTTCCAATTACCTCTGCACTGCGAGCATAATAGATAGCAATCAAGATGTTTCTAGAAAGCGCATAAATTGCTCTTTCCAAAAAGGTTTTAGCCATGCAGAAATATCATGTTGGGAGGAGGTTATGATTTTTTGAAAATGGTGGGACAGAACTTTCGGACCAACCTAATATATACTAGTTGGTTTTCCCGGTCCAGCCCGGGCCATTTTCGTCTGCACTGCGAGCTCCCCTCCCCCCCTCTTATATGTTATGGATGACTTACCCCGGGACATCCGCTTCGCTACCGCATCCTCGCAATTCCGAGGTAAAAATGAGCTTCACCGCCCTCCTTTACATGAAATGGGAAAATGCTCGATTAAACATAATAAGCTTTCAATTCCTTAGAAAAACGTAAACAAATCAATAAATCGATAGAAGGACACCTTGAATCTTCGCGAAAAGTAGCCTATCATTTGCGCAGGGGTCGACGTAACGTAAGTGTGCAAAGTTTCAGATGAATCGGTTGAGCGGCGCGCGTTTCTATAACGCACATACCCTCCAAACTGACAATTTTTGAGTTTTTTATATATATATAGATAGATGGTGCTTGCGTCTGCTTCAGCTGCTCAATTGAATATCAAAGCTATTTCGTGGCTAGAGCTCAAAGCACCAAATCTAACACAATAAGATCCATTAAAAATGTGGAAGGATTTGATCAGCGCGTTGTACAAGCGCTCACGGAGAGATTTCGACGAAATATGCGATCTTTGCATTTTGGGCAAAATTCACGATGACATGTATTCGTAGGCTCGTAACTCGGCGAATTTCACAGACTGGAGCCTGAGTAATGCACCTTTCGATAGTACAATTCCTAGTAACTTTGACTGAGAAAAGCAAGCAGGCAAGGTTCTTGACAGATACGCGAGAAGTGCGGCCAAACTTACGGACTTTCGTGATGCAGTTACAGTCACCTCACCGTATCTCTTCAAAAAGACCCTGTAATCCTCAAAGACCACGATTTTCGTAAAGAGCGTGTTCGAAAACCTCTATAAGCGAAGGTTCCTTACAATTCAAGAGCATCAACATTTTGACCAAAATCCATCGGCGAGCTTCCGGAGCGTAAAACGAGAAAAAATGGAATAACCCGAACATATCGGAAAACTTGCTAGTAGAGGTTATGCGACCTGCTGATTTCGAAACTCACATCTGCTTAGCAAGATAGCTTCGTATCCTGCGGATATGGCGAGTAGAATTTGGGACGACAAGATTTTTCCACAATTCACCAGCCGTTCTACTCCCTTTGAAAAGAAACCTGCGGCTACCATTTAGCACATCATAATCTACAGAAAAAGTGATATCGAAAAATCCTTGCTGGAATGTACTCGGGTCAATGCTCGCTGCTTTACACCTTCGCGAAAAGACGTCCTCAGGAAGATTCAAGAATACTGAAATCGAAATATCAAGGACATGCTGTATATGATAAGATTCGCCTTGATGAGCTGAGCAAGGCGCTGTTCTCGGATTCAAAATATACTTATTCCGAAGGAAGTTATGGCCAGTAGAATTTGAAGACGCGTGATTTTTCCAAAATTCACCAACGCTTCTATCTCCTTTGGAAAGAAGTTTGAGCCTATTTTTTAGCGCACAATAATCTACAAGAACAATATTATCGAATAGTACTTAGTAAAGTCTTCTATGTTGGGTAGGCGTTGCTTCACATATTCGCGAAAGGACCTTCGCAGAACAAATTGAAAAAACTGGAAACGGAATATCGAAGACATCGTACCCCCACCTCCAGTATATCGGAAGATTCTCCGCACCGAGCTGAATCGAATGGTGGCTTTGGATTCAGAATTCGTCCACTCTGAAGCGAGATATGGCCAGGCGACGCTGATGTATGGACATGTCCATACATGTATGGACATGTACGGACATGTACGGACATGTCCATACATGTATGGACATGTCCGTACATGTCCATACATGTCCATACATTCGCGTCTTTTTTTCAAAAAATGTGAGCGGTATTGTACTTGTTGCATTTGTTAAGAACTTAATGTCGCTTATTCGGAGTATTCAGGCTACGCTTGTTATTTCTCGTAAAAAACCTAGGCAAACTCATGATGACTCATGTTTAACTTCCAAAGGTTTTTAGTACTAAATGCGTACAAAGAAATATTCCAGGACCGCCGAGTGGCAAAGTTTGTCATCTTCTTATTTTGAAATTTTAGCCATGCTGAAAATAGCACTATATATGATATGATTGACTGCATATACAAAAATGAAACAAGTGAATAGCGTAAGATTTTGAGAGTATGCAGGCTACGTTGAGTCGAATTATGTTTTGTGTTTTGAGTTTTGGCGCTATGAATTGCTCATGGCTTTCGAGTTC
Source organism: Cylicocyclus nassatus (assembly GCA_958299035.1). NCBI lineage: Eukaryota > Metazoa > Nematoda > Chromadorea > Rhabditida > Strongylidae > Cylicocyclus > Cylicocyclus nassatus. Next base: position 92,934,159 of record CATQJL010000001.1, on the reverse strand, counting down.
GCCTCCAAGAATAAAGATATTTTTGGATGTTTGAAAAAGATTTAGTATATCTTTTTTTGCTCTTTTGAATGTATTCCATTAGCGTTTTGCATTGCCTAACCTGTCTCTGTATTTTGAGGAGATGTTCTCTCCAACCATATGCGACTGGTCAGCAGTACCATTCACTCGTCTAATGTTGTGCGATTGTTCACAAAAATAAATCTCTCTATTGAGATCAGTCGATGAACTGTTGAGCTGTACATAAGAATCGCTATCCGTGCGTGTTCATAGCTAGAAATGGCGTCACTACCTTACCATCCACGGCATTCCTATATTTTGAAGAACCTATGATGAGGGAGTAGAGGCTTTTGCATAATACTACTATATTAGACAACTTTCACATAGTAAAACTTTCGTGAAAAAGTGAAAGACCGTTTTCTTGTCTGGAACATTACAAAAGTAGCTTCCGCAACAAAAGCTTTATTGCCGCTTATTGACAAAACCACAACACATTGACAGCACATTAATGCATACAAGGAGCGTTTCAGAAAGAAATGTAACTTTATTTTTCAATCCTGCGATATAGAATGTCTGCCCCAGACGAGAGTCTTTCAGCTCGTTTTTTCCAGCCTTGTCGTAGAAAAAATAGCCCTCTATCCTACATATTCTTGTATCTTCAGCACACTCAAGCATTCATCCTTAGGAGAGACGCACTATTCCGCATACGGTAAGCGTTGTATAGTAGCCAGTGGTGCTGTAGACTTCTCCGAAATACAGGCGACGATGGTCTGAAGTTTTGAGCTCTCTGATTTTATCTGCAAAAGTGCCGTTATGTTAGTGTCAGCCCAGTGCCACACATCTGGCGTTTTTTTGGGCTCTGCGAGATTACAGTTTTATGCTAAAATTAAAGTACCTCCAAGGACTGAATCCTTATAACACTTTCAAGGAGCACGAGCTGATCATGATTTCGGTTATACGTCGACCTATTCACTTGCTTTGTAGAAGATGGGGGGCAGGCGTGCAAGTTTTCGTCTTCTTCTTGAAAATGAGAAGCCTGAAAGGAAACAATGGGAGAGATTGAGAAAATTTGAATGTGCAACGATGTGGTGCTTAAGTTTGTTGTACTGCCTAGTTTTGCCTCTCCATTTTCTGAATGTTCGCGTTTCGTTATCAGAATCATATGTTTTTGTTAAGTCAAAGAAAAATGAGTGAATAGGAGCAGAAAACGTTGAGATATTGCGGGAAGCAAAATGTTTTCAGCTTTGACTAAAGATAACTGAGGAAGAAATATATCTCGGTTCATCTCTTTTTACAATCTCATGAAGTTCTTTGTGATTGAAAGGAGTTCGTGGCTGAATATTCCTTACATTAATTGCTTTCAAAATAAAGAAATTATACCTTACAACAGTTTCTAAGTACCATCAGTTTGGCGACACAGTCGGTAGAAAAAAGTGCGTCTCTACTATTGTGAATTCTCGTTATACGCATGTTTTTCCATGGAAGTGGAAGCGAAACATGTAGCAAATTTGGAAGGAGCTTTAAAATGAAGTTAAAGAGATATGCGATCTTCTATATTAAGAAATATTAGCTTTCAAACAATAAAGATTGTTGACCTGTAGTCCGTTGCGTTCCACTTCCCGGTTTTTTTGGAGCAAGAAACGATATGTAACGGGGGTTGTCTAGTGGTATTGACGGTTTGCACCGGATCGATCAATAAGGACACGGTTAGAATAAGGATATTTATCTTTATGGCAACAACGAACAACAATAACTTGAACAACTTGGACAACTTGAACACTAAACAACGACTATGGGTCCTTCTGACCTGCTTTGGCCCTATCAGCAGGGTATTCTAGCTTATTTCTATCTAAGGGGGGAGGTCCGCCTCTCTTCGACGGCTCGTTTAAACTCCCTGGAGCGCTCTCTTCACGCTCTGCCTGCTCCCCCCTACTCACCGGTATTTATAGCCTGCTGAAGGGGTCAGCGCGGGCTTTCCTTCCCGCCACTGGAGATCGGTAGGTCGGTGATCCGCGCCATCCAACATCCCTCCACTCCGGGGAGCCGACGTCCTCGACGGCTGCTGCAACTTGCTGAGCTTTGCGCCGGGAACTCTCCTGCGGATGACGTTGTAGAGGTGTCGCGCATATCCGTCCCTGAAATGCGTATCGTATACCTGAAAAGAATTTTGGGGTCCATCTACTCCCATGGTCAATTTCCTATTTTCTGTCCTTGAGGGAGCCAACGTGAACAACTGATTGGGGTTTGCCCATTTTTCCAGTACTGATTCAATCACCAACCACACTTTTGACTTCGTTTTCCACAAACCACTCTTCTTAAACGGTAAAGGCGGCCACACGGATACAATCTTCCCTCCTTCTTCGAGGTACTTCTTGCATATCCGCAATGTCTCTATGATAGCCTCATCCTCCCTTCTTGGGTTCATGGGCCACACTATGATCCACATACGACATGTCTTCAAGTACTTCAGTGCTTCCTTGAGTTAACTGAATGATACTGCCACCCTGGTCAGTACTCCACACTGCTTCAGCTCAACTTCCTCAAGTGATCCTGCACATCTCGGCGCAATAAACGCAACAGGACGTTCCTTCTCAGAACTTTGTCGTTCCTCACTGCGTGTCTTTTCAACTCTGACTCCTTTCTGTGCCTCTCCGCACATTTTCCGATCACTTCTAAAAGGGGTGTGCTTCTTTCTGCCCTTCCTATATGTCGGCTTTTTCCACTTGCGCTCACAAGCTTCCCCTGGCCAAATTCCTTTGTCTGCTTTGACATCACTTTTTCTCTCAATAGAAGTTTTCTTGTTGACAGTCACAGATCTGTCCTTTCTGTCCTTCTCTGAAATAGCTCTCTTCGCAGTTATGGTGCCTTGTTGGAATTTCGCTCTTATTGAGGCAGCGTTTCTCTTGTGTGGAGGCACCATCCTATCCTCTGCTTTTACTTTGACTTCAGACTTCTTGTGTATCACTACTTCCACTCCTAGATCCTTCAATGCATTTGTGCCGATGAGCACTTCCTTGTCTTCATCGTCCGAAACATGGAAGGCCACTTCCTTCTTGCATCCTCCTTCTAGTTCTACTTCTACTTTTACACCTCCGAGAAAGCTCATCACATGGTTTGATGCATCGTGTATGCTTCCTTCAGGGATATCGAAAGTCTGAAGTGACTCGACATCGTAGCCACTGTTCCTTGCTTCTACAAGCACTTTAACGGGTAGTATACTTATCATTGAACCCGTGTCGATGAGTGCTGACACCTGTCTTCCCAACATCCTCGCTCGAGTCAACGTTCTTCTATCAACAATTCCGTTTGCCTCAACTTGAGAGGTTTTTGCAACCATATTACGGCTCCTACTTATCATGGATGCTACCCCAGTCGAAGCCTTGGTAGCGCTTTCAATCTCCGTCTTCCTGTACTTGCAATCTCTTATCATATGTCCGAAGTGGCCACATTTGAAGCATCTTTTCCCTTCATTTGATCGATCCTCACTATTGACATCTGGGCTGTTCGTTGGATCCTGTCTCCTCACAGCATCTTGCCTTTCGCCCCTTTCCGCTAAGCTGTTTCGATGCTGCGCTCTACCGGGACATACTTCTCCTTTTTGCTTTGTTCCCTCCACAGTGAAGCTTGCGGTTCACTTCTCCTTTCGAATTTGCAGAGCCTTCGCGATTGCTCGATCTCAATCGCGACTTCCTTTATTCTGTTGTATGCCTCAGCTGGGTCCACCTGGTGTAGGGTCCCCACCAGCTGTATGTATTCCGGCCATGATGTCAGATTCTCTAACAGAATCTGTGCATATTCCATCGATCTCTCCTCAATGGTACACTGAGGATTGGCCTTCCTTGCTAGGTTTTCGAGGGCGACACAAAAGTCCGCGACCTCTTGGCCTGGCCTTAGGCGCATATTCCTTAAGGCTGTCAGCGCCTTTAACCTAGCTGCCGTGGAGTCGCAGGCCAGAAGTGAGGCCATTTCCCTCACTACTCTGTCGAACCCCTGGCGCTTTACCGCCATGGGTATACTCAGGAATAGGGACCTCGCCCTTCCTTCCAAGTGTTCATCCCCCAGGAGATCCACTAGCATCTTTTCATTCCCCACTATGGACCCGTACTTCCTAGTGAACTTTCGAATAAACCTGTCAAAGTCTTCATCATCACAGCCCCTGAAGACTCCAGGATCAGCAAAAGACATGCTCTGAAAATAGCTGAGCAGCTGATCTTCCATACCTCGATGATTCTCGAAATCATCCGCCCCTTTCTTCAAATTGCTTGACTGCCAAAAATTTGGCTCTCCTGATACGGCACATGAGCAATGTTGCCTTCTCTTCATCATTTCAGTACTCTCAGGACTCTCGGTACTTGCATGCAAACTCTCGGGTTTCCTTTCCCCGCATGCAGTGACCTGCCGTGACTCAAAAGCTGCAGCCTCCCTTCCTGCAACTCCCGTTGCTTTCGGACCGACTATCTGCTTTAACTCGGCTGTCAGGCCCTCCAGCCTACCTATCACTATGGCTACCTTAGCCTCCACCTCTTCTCCGAGTGACAATCCATCAACCGGTGTCCTACCTCGGTTCAGGTGGTTGCCCACAATCTCAGGTATCATTTCTACCTCCTGTCTAATGAGGCTTATCTCCTCCATCATTGAGTGTGTTTTTCGCTCATGGATGTGCTCTGTCACTTCTTCCCTATGACCCATATCCATGGACATGTTTGTACTCGGCAGCGAAATGCTTCGCCTTGCCTTTACATTCATTGGTAATCAACGCCGCGCGCCAAATCGCGCCTCTCAGCTGATTGAAGAGAGTCACTCACAATCAATACTCACGCCTCTAGCGTGGATGATTTGATCAATAATCACTCCTCCCTTAGACCTTATCTGCTTGCTCTGAACGTTCTTTGTTGCTGTGCTTGGATATCCGTACTCTACCACGCGTCTTCGATCGATCAAGGCAACGGCTCGGCCCCCATGTAACGGGGGTTGTCTAGTGGTATTGACGGTTTGCACCGGATCGATCAATAAGGACACGGTTAGAATAAGGATATTTATCTTTATGGCAACAACGAACAACAATAACTTGAACAACTTGGACAACTTGAACACTAAACAACGACTATGGGTCCTTCTGACCTGCTTTGGCCCTATCAGCAGGGTATTCTAGCTTATTTCTATCTAAGGGGGGAGGTCCGCCTCTCTTCGACGGCTCGTTTAAACTCTTTGGAGCGCTCTCTTCACGCTCTGCCTGCTCCCCCCTACTCACCGGTATTTATAGCCTGCTAAAGGGGTCAGCGCGGGCTTTCCTTCCCGCCACTGGAGATCGGTAGGTCGGTGATCCGCGCCATCCAACAGATATCTTATAACGTTTTTAAAGACATTGATGATAGCCATATCTGATACTGCACTACTGCATCCCGCTTTTGCTACTCCACGGATATCTTTTGAAAAGAGACATCAGTACCGGACATCTCTATCAAAGAGCAGGCTGCATCCGTTTCCTCACGTGGGAGTATGTATCCCGACCTTTCGCCATTTCGGTCGCCGCTTTCGTTCAGTCTACAAAGTTCCGTCTTGTTCTGAGAACTACTTAATTATCTCGATTTTACAAGCATATATGGGCTGAATGAATAAGCAGGGTACTCTAAGACGGAACCTCATGTAACGCATTCCTTTGTACTTGATACTTTTCCTTAGCTAATGGTTATAGCAACAAAGGGGGGGGGGCCTCTACATCGCTTTCAATCTTTTTGAGATTTTCTGGACGCTTGTCTTATAGAGCACTGAAGTTTGGGAGCAGACAAGCAAAAACAACCAAAGGATGCTTACTAATATAATAGAATTTGGAATTACATGGTGTGATTAATGCATGTTTCCTGCGCTAATGCCGTAGAGTAGATAATATGAGAAATGCATAAATCTCCAATGCGCCACTTTCTAATTTTTTCTATGATCAAAAATAGAAAAACACAAACAGGCAAAAACACAATAAAGTCGGTTTCCCCTCCTTATTTCAGACAAAATCCGGTTCCTAAGGCAATCTGAATTTTCTTACCTTCTGCCTAAGTCATCCACGGATCAAAGTTTTTGCGACTGTTTGAATGTTATCTTGTACAGCTTGCTTTGCTCTTCTGAATACTATGTCTTTTACTTCTTATTATCTGGCAAGTACGCATATATTAGGTTGGATTGAAGTTCTAGGACATTTTCAGACGAGATCTTCTATTTCTCTAAACCTAGAGCATGCACATTTGGCAGAGATACCATTCTTCGACAGAGCAAAGCAAGCTCTACTAGATGGTATGCAAAAGTTCGCACAAGCTTCGATTTAGCATAAGTTTGCATTCCAAAATCTGAGTTGCATCGAAGGTTAGAAAAATTGGGAAATTTATATTTTTTAAAGATTTATATTTTCGTTCAAATAAATCCTCCAAGGCAAACTGCCCACCACATCAGACACTATGTACCGTTGCTGTATTTTTTCCTCATTTAGAAATCGAGAAAACGAAAATTTTGTTCATACAAAAATGAAGCTATGCTGTTTTCACTTTCAGCTCAGTTCGGTAATTTTCGAAACTAGGGCCTGTAGAAAGCTGATTCACGGTTCTTCTAAGGGCTGTAATATACAATTACATGAGTGGGAACAGCATAGCTTCGTTTTTTGTATAAACATGAAAATTTTCGCTTTTTCGATTTCTAAATGAGGAAGAAATATAGAGGCGATATACATAAGTGTCTGATGTGGTGTGCACTTCGCTTGGCAACTTGGAGATCCGTAGGATTTATTTGAACGAAGATATGAATTTTTACCAATTTTTTGAGCCTTCAGTATGACTCGGATTCTGGATGCAAACTACGGTGGGAAGAAGCTGGTGAACTTTTGCACACCATCTTGTAGAGCTTGCTTTGCTCTATCGAATGGTACCTCTGCCGGATGTACATGCATTGAATCTCGAGCAGTAGCAAATCTCGTCCAAAAATGTCCGAGAACTTTCGAGCCAACCTAACATATAGTCCTCTGGCGGTAGCCAGATTGAGGGGAGGTTGAATTTTGAAAAATTCAGAAAACACTTTGAGTTTCGCAAGAGCATATAAGTTACTTGCTTATTTCTGTAACCCACGCGAGTAAATTTCAAAAATTTCGCGACCCATTCTAGGAACGGGTGGGATGTGTCCCGTCCCCTCTCCCCTCTGTCCACCAATGATATAGAATTATGTAAATTTAGGATATAACATAGCTAAAAATTTGAATTTGTTCAAAGGTTTCCAAACGTAAACGCTTGCAAATATTATAGACAATATTGATAAATTACTACGAAATAATCGATGTTATCAAGCTGACTCGGCAGGAAATGATCAGAACTCAACCCAATCATACTAAACAAACTATGTATCATCGGACACGCCTTGAAATCCTGATATCAAACACATGTTTACTAACTGCCGAAAGACGAGGGAGTTACGGACGCTCAAATGTGAGATTTTTCAACTGTTCTGTGACGCATATTTCGAAATACGTTTCAAAAACACTAATGTATGTTTTTAGTGCTTCTTTTTTTCGAGACGAATACCCATAGCCACGTAAACCCGCGCCATCAGGCTGCCTTTCAACGAACTAGTCGTTGGAACTCGAATGATTTGAACGCTCATAATTCCTTTAAAGGCAGTGTCTCACCAAAGTTGAGGTCGCGGGGATCTTTACATATTCTATCATAGGGACCTCTAGATAGGCCATTGCAACAAGTCCCACTCAACTTGACCCCCTCTACGCTGAGAAAAATTCGCTCAGAGTGGTACGCGGAGAGCCAGTTGGTACGCGCGGACGACTCCTTCGGTCTCCCCCTTTACGCGTTTGAACATGTCCCTCCACTTAGTATCCACCTCCCCTCTGTTGCTGCCACTGTGGCTGAGGCTGAAGTTGGAAGGTACAACCAGGGTTGAGCGTGGGGTCAGGCGCGCCCGACCTGGGGGGTCGTACTGGGGTAAGACAGAGGGGGGGGGGTCGTGATTAGGAATCGAATTCTTTCGATTGAGGAGATACTACGATCAAGGTGAAGAAGAAAAGCGCTAGTTTAGTGGGTATCGCGACCTCACCAGTACTGAAGGAATGAACGGTCTTAAACAGCATACTGATTGATTCCACAATCGAAGTTTCGGCCAAAACTCAAATCTTCATATTCTACCTTGACATATTATAAATTCATCAAGGAAGCTTGCTGTTTGAAATGGGTATCATTTTCAAGCACGTCAAATTACCTCTATGAGCCCTACAAACCATTATTTACTGCATTATCTAGTGTTTCTCAACGACTAAAAAGCGTGATTTTCAAACATGATTAACTTGTTTTCAAAAGTGAGAAAAGACAAATTTTTTGTACTCGTAACAAAGTATTGTTCCCTACTAGTCTAGGCTAAAAATCGCGCTTTGTATCGCTTGCAAATAGTGGAGTAAGAAATAATGCCAAAATTTCGATCGGCGCGTTTTTCGCCATGACTGCTTCAACTCCACGGATTACCACAAGGCCGAAACAAGTCGAATCAAGTCCAAACACTTACTGTGGAATCTTCGAGGGTTGCGCTAGCGATTCACATAAAACTTGAATAAAAAAGCTTCTTCGATGATAAAGTTAATCGGGTCAGGCGCAACCCCACAAAAGGTCAGGCCGCCTGAGCTTTTGTGGGGTTGCGCCTGACCCGATTAACTTGTTTTCAAAATCTAAAAATCGCTCCATTTCTGCTATGAGTATTGAACTCAAAGCCTCTTCTTGCAATACTGCAAATTTGGAGCCAAACAATACACCCCTGTGGGAATTATAGCTCTAAAAGTAGGGCTATCCAAAATCCAAAACTTGCCGTCAAGTTGCATGTGCTGTGCAATCGCAGAAAGTCGACCTACAGGCCTCCAAAAAACAAGAACCTCCCAAAAACGGCTGATCTCTTCGAATTATCACAGCCTGAGGTCCTGGAGGTGAAGCAGAGGGGTCGTTTAGGGGCTTTCACTGGGGGGGGGTCGTTTTGGAAAGACTTGTGCCTGACCTCTTGCTCAACCCTGGGTACAACTCGTCCACGATGATTCCGCGGGGCCTCCAGAAAACGGGATTTTTGGGAACTTCGTGCGATTTTGAGCCCGTACAGTGCTAGACAGGGTCCGACAGGCTTACAAAATGCAAAAATTTCGGCAATTAAATTTTGGTGAGACACTGCCTTTAAAGAGTAGTTCGGCAAATAAACATGCATCTGGAATTAGCTTTCAGGTCAGTTCTGACCATTTACTCAGCATTTCCCTTTGGCTTAAATTAAAAATCAGTTTTGTCCGTGATGCTTTGTAAACTACACAGTACTGCTCGAAAAAACAAAGCAGACTTTATAAGGAGTACAAGACTTCAAATGAATTAAATAGGGAAAGTTTATCGCTGAAGCCTTGGTTGATTTTTGCTTTTCTGGCTACGAAACACTCGCTTGTCAAGAGGCGCAGTCTTTGAATGCTTTCGGTCAGCCTGACATCAAATATTCAGGGTGTCCACATGAAGTGTGACGGCTGCGAAGATCCGTTCTCGGTCAGTTTTTTCCCTTATTTTTTGCCATGTTTTTGTGCTATTCGTTTCCCCAAAGTCCTACCCCAATGTAATCAGTCGTATAGGTTGTTTTTCAGTGAAGATGGTCTCTCTTGAGGGTCGCGCCGATATAGTCGCTTTCTACAATGGCGGGTTTTCGGTCTCCCAGATTTCGAAAACGCTCAAACTACATCGGGAACAAGTACATCGCATCATAAAGCGTTTCCAAGAAACAGAAGAGATTCAAAATCGCCCGAAGACCACAGCAAAGAGGACTTCTGCTTTTCGAAAAAGTGTCGAAGACAAAATTCGCCGGAATCTTGAAAGAAATATCAGAAAACTGGCCCAGGAGCATAAGGTAAGCCGTTTTTCTAAACAAAGACTAATCCGGGATGATCTTGAGTTGTATCGTACAAAATCTTGGACAGCATCTTACCAATGATATGAAAGCTCAAGACTGGAAAATTATAGAAGCGAAAGGATGAAGAACTTTGGCGCGCGAAAACCTTGGCGAAAACGCGAAAACTTTGGCGTGGAAAGCTTGGCCGGATTCTGTTCACGGACAAAAAATTACTCACCGTTGAAATGATCCGAAACTACAGAACCAACGGAAACTGCTGCCGAAAGGACTTTAAGGGTTGTCAGAGCTGAAAGATCTTATTTTCCAAAATCTGTCATGGTCTGGGCCGGAATATCGGGACTGGGAAAGACGAAGCTTGTTTTTGTTGATAAAGGGGTCAAAATTAATGCCGAAGTCTACCGAAAACGTATTTTAGAAGATGTGGCACTTCTCTGGGCCGAAGAAAACGCAAAGAAGTCAATTGGACTTTCCAAGAAGATTGGGCACCAGCCTATAGCGCAAAGAAGACACTGCAACGGTTGGAAACCCATGTTCCGCACTTCTGGAAAAAAGAAATATGGCCATCAAACTTGCCCGATCTGAACCCTATGTTTCGCTGTTTGGTCAGTTTTGGAGCAAAAAGCCTGCTCTACCCGACACATGTCGTTGGAATCTCCGAAAATGGCTCTCTTGGAAGTCTGGACGATCTTTCGGAAAAGTCAACGCGCGCATTTTCAGTAACTCCCGGACGAGTTTAGATGCTTGTATTGAAGCCTAAGGCAGACATTTCGAAAGCGATCTTTGAGATCTTGTACAAAATTGTTTTCTTTATTTGATAGATGTAAAAGTTGCAATTTGATATGTTTCTTATAAAGTCATAGGCAATTTTTCGCGTCACACTTCATGTGGACCACCCTGCATTCTTATCGTACGAGCTCTACAAGTGTTTCACTTGATGGACTTTCTGAGATTGCAAACTATGCAGAGATTCGAATCGCTGAAATTTACATAGTTCTTTTCTCATTGTCAGAAAAAAGCAAATTTCAGCAATCAGTAAATTTTGAACGTCCACACGTTTGCTACTTTTTTTGGTTTAGTAGTCCAAAATTAAAGCTTCGACTCGTTATTAGACGGAGAAATCGCGATTTCTAAAGTTTAGGTGGCTTCCTTCTTTTTTTTTTGAAGGAGCATGAAGAATAATTCAGAAAAATGCGAAACATGAAAATGGAAGAAAAACAGCTTCTTATTGTGGTTTAAATGTTATCTAGATTAACGACGTTTTGACGATATGTTCGAGTTAAGAGGAGCTCTTGTTAGTTCTGGTAGCTTACCGATCTTTTTACTGTCAGTGCCCACTGCTGCACACATTCGCTTCTACAGACTTCGGTTTTCTTCTGCAAATGTATTACTTATAAATCATAAAATTCTCTTCCCCTTCCCGAATATAGTGAGATTTTGCGGATTCACGGTTTTTCCGGCTACGAAACACTCTTATTATCTTTTTATTTTTTTTAGCCTTGAGGTTAACAGCTTAGAGTACGAGTAAGTCGTATGCGATTGCTTCAGGTGTTTAGTACGAAAAGCTCGCATTTTAAGGGGAGCTTGTTTTTACTACGCATGGAAGACTTGATAATAGTCATCTCCAGGTTCAAAATAAGCAGATCTCTTTACACACTTTCAAAAATTGAAAGACTTGAAACTTGAAAGACACACTTACAGCTTGCATTCCATTGTGGTGGTTTTTATGCCCATTTTTTTTATAAAAAATGTGGAATGACAATCATTTTTTGAATTGAAGTATGAAATGAAAATTTCTACACGGCGGCGTTCAAGGGCTCCTTCTGATATCTTACTTAAATTTTGAGCAAAAATAAAGTTCAGTCTCAAACGAGTTAAAGAAATTTCGTGACCAGCAATAAATTGTGAAGTCGAATTTTTTGTAGATCCTTCTCCACAGAGTTTTCTATTTGTATATGAATTTTGAACAGCTGTCTCTCATTTTCCAAACATGCATAGGAGAAATTCTCTCTCGTTTTTTATCTAAATTTTCATGAACCTTTTATGTACATTTCTACAACTTCAGGAATTGCCTCTGACATAGCGGCTACTGAGTGATGGTGGTTTGACATACATTACATCTTGCAAGCGAGTCGGATAAAATGTACTTGTATAAAATATAAAGTAACTAGTTGTACTATCATAATGCTGCAGTTACAAATCATTTGGATCACTACGTGGATGTACATTGTTGGTTCCTTATGAAGTGCACAGTTCACACTAATGATATCGCATGTGCTACCTGACAATACAATCGATTGAAGCTAAATTTATTTCGCTCATGTGCTACTTAGCCTGATTTTGCATTATGGAGGTAGAGGAAAGAAGGGGAGATTGGCTTCTATCTCCAAAGAAACATTTTCAATAAATGAGGTAGGCCGTTCGTTAATTATGATTCATCCATAGATCACCTACATCACTTTCGATTCAGGTCAGCCATGCTTTGCCACCCCAGTCTCCCTTCACAAAAGCTTGATTGGAATAAACGAAAACCATTAAAAAGCTTTGGTATTTGGCTTCCACAAAGTGCAGTTCAAGACCAAAAAAGGTGTACGATCGTGATCATCTGATACCGCGAAAACTGGATGCCAAATTTAGCCTTTCGTAGTACAAAAACCACCCATACTTTTACAGCTGTGTAACAATAAAGGCTAGTGCAATTTATGAAAGCATGTGAGGGGGTGGGGGAGCTGTGAATTGTGAGAGTAGCCGTACTAAATGTCGATTATGAGATTTTTGGCTTTAGTTGATAAAAACAGGGCTCTGCTCAGAATATATACGAACTAAACTTGCAAACTCAAGATTTGCAAATATCATAACTTGGATGTAGCATATGCTATAGAATATATAAACTTTTTGTCTTTAATTCATCGTTTTCGCATGAATCCAAAGTTACTGAGGCAAATTTCTGCTCAAGAAAAAAAATCATCATTCGAATATCCTGTGGCTAAAGATTTTGAACAAACATCCTGCTGAAGCCTCACATAGGTAAAAGTTGGTTCCTGAATGAGTAAACGTACACCTTTTTTCGAATGTACATGCTTGAACACGCAAAATTTGATATAAAGGAAAAGAATTTAACTACAATACCATGATAAAAGCGGCTAGTTCCAAAAAGGATGCATCTTGTTAGTCGACATGAATATAAATTCGCTTTACTAAAGATGAATTTTGTTACCTGGCGAGTCTCTAAGCGCAGAGTAGCCATTTGGTCCTTTTAGTTGCAATGCTCGCAAAAAACTTCTAGATCCACTTTTCTATCTATAATTTACAATATGAGGCACCTAATTCACTTATAGTGTAATGTATGATTCATGCTTAACACACTGACGACAGCTTGACACTTGGTGTGTCAAGCAATGACTACCGCGTGGGACCGCTTGACACACCATGTGTGTCAAGGCTTGAATTTTGTTAAAATGACTATTATCTTGGGATAAACTCACTCTATGAGCTCTCTTTTGCACTGAATCTAGGATGATTTCTACTTTTTTGTAACCCCTTTAAATCTACTGTAGGTGTACTGTAGAGGCATTATGCGTAATTATAGTTGAGATGTGGGCTGATCCGTAAAAGGCCTTGGTCCCAGAAGGCAGACAACTAAAATTCTGCGTGGTCGTCAATGTGTTAAGCATAGTTCGTAGACGTTATAAAAATTGTTTTCTCTCTCTTTTGTCTCATCGTAGCTGTTCTTATCTCTCACCTACTGCGAACATCGATCTTGCTTATATTTTATTAGAAGCAAATGCGACGAAATGAAAAAAGAGGACTAGGCGCACTATTGTAGGGTCACTTGCATTACAACAGTTTTTTTAAACATTTTTATGTCATTTTTGCCACTTTGTTGCTAAAACTTAGTTTTCTTCGTCAAGTTTATGATTGTATCATTTACTTGACTACATGGACTATGTTCGAGACTCGAACGCATGTAAAAGCAAAAACTATCTGAATGCTGACATCTTCTCATGCACTCTTCACGAAGCAGAAATAGAGACTAGAGTGTAACCTGATGTATGGTAAAACAAAAAGCTGGTAAAAAAAGGTAAAAGATAAGACTAAAAGCTATTATATTTACTGAAAGGTTTTCGCCTATTGTTTTAAAATTTTCACGCTTTCGAAGCTCAGCAAAATTAATTTTCTGCTCTAAGTGCCGATATGTTCTGAGCCATCTTCAGTTCTAGGTCACTAAAACAAAGATTATTGTGAATCTAAGAGTGTGTTTAATAGTAGAATATGACCAGTATAGGATCTCAGTAGGTAGGTGATCAGTGTGGGATCTCGTTTCTAATTGATTGCTTCGCTATTTTTGCGATGCGTTTAGTCTAGGAGGATGGAAGGCAAGAAAGGGTCAAGGAGGGGGTGGGAGGAAAGGGGAAAGCGGCTTTTTTTGCTAGGGTGAATTCAAATTGATTTGTTATGCAGTGGAAAGCATTTTCTGACAACGTAAAAACAGGTTCTAAATAACAAACTTTTCCATTGTTTTCCTTGCTCGCACACAACGCCCGCTTCTTGATTTTCAATCAGAACTAGTTCTGATTTTTTTGTTATCAAAAAGTTCATGACATAAAAAAGTTTAATTTGGACTCATATGTTCATAGACATCTTTTTCCCTTTTGGACGATTTTCTTTGGTCGGAAAGTGCTTTCGTTCCAGCTTGAATGTATCTTTTATTTCCATTCACGGCTTAGCGGAACAATAATCTGTTTCTGCAGCACTTATTGCTATAGGGGCCTGCAGGATCGCGAGAGTCGGACGTGCGTACGGCCATTGCGCCGCGCACGTCGTATGTCACTGGGTCGTACTCGATTTAGGCTGGATAGGTGAGATTTTTTTGTTTTTCTTCTTATTTCTCGCCTTCTTTTCTTTTCAGGCGGCGAACATATGTTGGTGCAGAGGAGTTTAAGATCTAGATTAAGGTGAGGTGCAGGATTATGCTCAATACGGGCCAATATTGTGGACTTTTCACCCCTGCTTTGAAGAATGTTGAGTTTTCTGTTCTGGCTGTCCGATTATGTTCGATTTTTCGTCCTGCCTGCCCGGTTACGAGACTCCGTTTTATTTGCAACGTCTGTTCTACCTCATCTTGCATCATACGCGTCATCACAATCATAATCATTGTCATCATCATCATCATCATCACAAGCAATATGCAAGATAAGGTAGACTGACGGTAGAAATAGAACAGTTTGCTGTAACAGGGCAGCCAGGACAGAAAATCCAACATCTCAACCAGCAGGCATGGAAGGTCTGCAATATTGAGTCCGTGTTGAGCATAATCCTGCACCTCACCTTAATTCAGATCTTAAACTCCTCCGCACCAACATGTGCTCACCGTCTGAAAAGAAAAGAAGGCGTGAAGTGTAAAGAAAAACAAAAAAAACTTACCTATCTAGCCTTAATCGACTACGACCCAGCGATATCAGGCGTGCGCGGCGCAAAGGCCGTACGCGCGTCCGACTCTCGCGATCCTGCAGGCCCCTATAGTCGTTGAGGCAGCAATTCATAAAATTCGCGCAACGATTTTATTTTATTCCAACAAAGAGTATAACTCAGCATCCAGTTCTTTGTGATCAAAAGGTTCTCAACAATGTTGTCCATGCGAGGATGCCAATGACAATAGCGAATAGAGCCGTTACGTATGAATAAGCTACAAGTTGGTAAAAATGCGATCTTTCCAGAACCGTTTTGGCCTTCTCTCCTTTCTAATAATTTCTAAAGTTTCTATACATCATGTTAGATCTAGGGTTACACAAGGGCTATGCAAGTCTACAATTGCGAACCTTTTCTTAGATATTCGAAATGAAAACCTGTCAATAAAATATTCAGTTTTTTACATTTCCACAACATCAGAGGATTGTCTCATCTGACGCGGCTACTGAGTTATGATTGTTTGGCATATATGTAACATCTTGTAAGCGAGTCAGAATTGAATTGAAGTACTTGTATAAAGTGTAAAGAAGTTGTACTATTGTATCGCTCAGTTAAAAATCATTTATACAGTTTGTGGATAAACGATAGTTAAAAATCATTTATACAGCTTGTGGATATTTTTAGTTCCCTCCAAACTCACAGTTCAAACACTAATGCTAAAATCTATGTTATCTAACGATACGATCGATTGGAGATAAGTTTGCTCATTCATGTACTATTCCGTGCTTTCGTGGCATATGGAGGAGGAGCGTGAGCAAACGATTAAAGGGGCATATTTCAATGAATTTCCAGGTAAGCTGCCATCGTTCATTATGATTGATCCTTAGATCATCCAGATAACTTCCGCGTTTAGGTCCAGGGCAGCCATGTTTTGGCAAGCCACTGCCTGCACAAAAAGCATGAATGGAATTGACGAAAACCGCACAAAGTGCAATACGGGCCCTATAGGTGTACGACAGCGATAATCTGATTCCGCGAAAATTCGATGTCAAGCACAGCTTTTCGTAGTACAAAAATCAATCCATAATGTTGCACTTGTGCAACAATGCAGGCCAGGACGATTCATAAAAGTATATGAGGGGGTGGAAGCTGTGTACTTTGAAAGTAGCTGTGCTTAGTGCCGATTATGGGATTTGGCGCTCAGAATAATGAGTGCAACTATCCAGACAACGTCGCAGGACAGGAACGACAATACGGGAATAAAAATTTAAAGATCGCATCAAAAACTAGATTGGCTTTGACGTGCATTTCGATGTGTAGAAACAAAACTTTGTTTCCTTAGAACTAATTTTTTCCTTGTTCATGTTCTTCTTGATAATCGCTACTTCCAAAACATGGTTGTTTTTGTTTGAAACAATCACAGAGAAAATTAGCTTATCCACGTTTTCCGTGTTGTGCCTGGTTAAAGCGGAAACTTGCAATTAGAATTGCCGCCAAATAAAGATTCTAAGCCCAATGCAAAGGATCCGAATTCGATCTCGCTCCTGGGCCAACTAAGCACTCTACCCTCCAGGGTCGGCAAATTGGCACCAAAGCAATCTGGGAGGATGAAAACACTGACTTGGTAATCGGCTGGTCTCTGAATGCCACTGTAATAGGCCCGTGGTAAATCCCCTTCAGGGGATCTGCCCTGAGACGGACCTGAGTTGATCGTATGGCGCCTCGGTCTAGCATCCCGCGAGCTATTGATCTAGATGCGGATAGCTTTTCAGGCATAAAAATCTTGCGCGCTATCAAAGAGAAAACACCTACACCTCTTGTGCAGATTTGCTCAAACAGGTATGCGACTGGTACTCTGCCCGCACGACCGTAGTTCGACGCCGGCCAGTGGCAAATTTTTGTGCATCACTGAGCAATCTTTGATAGCGACCACCACCGAAGAAAATCGATGACGGCCGTTATCAAGGAATCCACAAACCAAATGAATGCACAAAACAAAACTGCGTCTTTTTAACCAAAATTTCATCAAAAAATGAGGAAGTAGGGACAAAATCGAATGGAAATAAATAAAGAGCTTGTCGCTCTGAGTAGCTTTTGTAGAAAAAACCTAAGCAAACTCTGCAAAAAGGAAAAAACTTATTCTTCTGATTTTTTGCCGAAATCAGCTGTTCATTGATCCTTTCCTTTTTGGGCACCGGTATTGTGCAGTTTTGCGCGTTCTTGTACTGCAACAATGCGTCAAGTACGATGTCCCGTAAGTTACTCACGAGCAGCTTAGGGGATTTTTCTCTGCGTCTCATCCCTTGTACACTATTTCGGTCAACTCATCTCAAAATTGAGGCAGCTCTTACGGATTTCAGGTGAATTCATCGCGGCACATGCCCTGACGCTAACCCTTCAAATCAGGTCGCATTCTTAAGCATGTGAGAGTGACCGCTAGTCAGTTTGTCTTAAATACCTCAACTCAGCCCCTCAGTGAGATCATCTGAAGTGAAGAGGGCTTACTACGGGCCATAGTCTCGCATGCATACAATCTCTTCGACTATAAAGTAGTTGCGTTCGGCGCATGCCCACAAAGGTTATTAAAAACGCCGAATCCTTTATCCTTTATTCTGTTTCTAAAGAGTTTCTTTTGCGTTTGCTAACGGTTTCGGTTTCGCATCTTTTTTGTACTCCGGTTCTCTATAAACACCTTTAATTTCAGGGCGGCAGATATTCGAACAACCTTCCTTGTTGATGCCCTGTCTTCTGACTATCCAATGTATGCTCTTCGGGACTAGCGGCTCTTATGAGAGTATCGTCTCTCTACCTTTTATCTTATTGTACATCTTATTTTGCAGGTCCAAGCATGTAGTCATTCGAATAATGATGGTGAAAGTTTCATCTCATTTCGTGAATCGACTCCTTATCTAGATCAGGGTCCCGCAGTGATATTTGTTTGAAACTTAGGATTGGCACCTACAGTGCTGGACATAATTATAGAGACACTCTAGAAATCGTCGTAATTTTCGTTCTTGTCAGTGAATCTGTCTGAAACTTTGCTGTATGGTGCGCATGTAAGCCTACCATAAATCCTCAAAACGGCTTCCAATCCCATTGATTTCGAACGGAGAAAAATGGAAAAATTCGAAAAAGCCTGCTTTGGAAGCTGGATAAAATTATAAAGACACCTTGCCTTTTTGAACATTATCGCATTCCTTGACTCCCAAATTTTTTGTAGAGTTACATCCCAGAATATGAAACTTTTTCAGCACCTAGGACCTGTCATGCTAGTCAAGGAAAGATGATCCTTGTATTTTTCGTTTCCAAAGGCATCAGCAGTCAAACTGCGTCAACAAACAGCTGGTTTGAGGAGTTTTCAAGCCCGCGTTCATTTCAAATGACAGTCCTGGAATACACTTAACCTTTTCGATAGATAAGGTGAAGAGCGCTTTCGTAAACTCCGCGTAATCGCTAATATTGACAAACAGACTCCAACCTCACCATAGGGTAGTCACGCTTTTACACCACAAAACTCACTTTCCAAAGTTCGTGAAGTGATGGACTCTTTATTACATTGTTTACATGGAGATGCATCTTTTGCAACAACTTTTAGATTTTTCTAGTGCTGCAGTTGCCATTTAGATCTGAAATACTTTCAAAAATTCTATGCGAGCAGTAAATTCAACATAATCACAAATCTCGCTATTTTATTCGCTGTTTCATGTCGCATTTTGCGCGTTAGCTGAGATTAGCAAGATTTTGAAGTTTCAAGCGGTCTCCTGTTCGAATTCTTGATTTGAGTTGGATATGATTGTGCAGGGTGCTCGACTCAACTCTCAACGGATGACAACTGCGGCTGAACCAGAATGTGCAACCCCGAAATTTTTTCCTGACTAGGCACACAAGCTTATTGTTGTACGTGTATTGTTGCGGCTACATTGCAGCGTTTTCTTGAAAATCGAGTTTTGTGGTGCAAAAGCTCGACAACCCTACGGTGAGATTGGAGTCTGATTGTCAATATCAGCGATTACGCGGAGTTTACGAAAGCGCTCTTTACCTTATCTATCAAAAAGGCTAAGTGTGTTCCAGGACTGTCATTTGAAATAAACGCGGGCTTGAAAACTCTTCAAACCAGCTGTTTGTTGACGCAGTTTGACTTCTGATGCCTTTGGAAACGAAAAATGCAAGGATCATCTTTCCTTGAGTAGCATGACAGGTCCTAGGTGCTGCAAAAGTTTCATATTCTGGGATGTAACTTTACAAAAAAATTTGGGAGTCAAGGAATGCGATAATTTTTAAAAAGGCCAGGTGTCTCTATAATTATGTCCAGCTTGCAAAACAGGCTTTTTCGAATTTTTCCATTTTTCTCCGTTCGAAATCAATGGGATTGGAAGCCGTTTTGAGGATTTATGGTAGGCTTACATGCGCACCATACAGCAAAGTTTCAGACAGATTCACTGACAAGAACGAAAATTACGACGATTTCTAGAGTGTCTCTCTAATTATGTCCAGCACTGTATGTTTAAATCATAATGATTCCGAAGCAGAATTTTTCTTCATAAGTAACTCTGGCTTTGGGTAGAAACGACACCAAGGAATACAAAAACGTCTATATGTTCCATAGCATATCTACATCCAAGCTATAATAGTTTTAGATTTTGAGTTTGCAAGACGCAGAATACTGGATGTTCAGCTCGGAGCTCTGTATTTCAACTCCTTGAAAGAGCAGTTCAGACTTTACAAAAGAGTACAAAACTTCATACAGTGGATTTTATAAAGCAAACTTATTGTTGAAGCCTTTGTTGCTTTTTGCTTGTATAGTCGTCCTCCCCACACTAAACACCTAGTGGACGAATTCGAATTTGAACTAGAGCACGCCTGCTGCGGCAGAGCGTAACACCGACAAATGCATTTCAAGCTAATGCAGTTTTCTTTTGTGGTTTATTGTCGTTGCATTGTGGATTTTTTTGTTTTCATGATGATTGTAATCAGAACTGAAGTTTTTGTTGCTTAGTGATGTTTCGTACTACTATGCTCATTTCTTTACTTTGGTTTTAGGAAAGACTAGTTGGCAAACCCGGCTCCGCCCGGGCCTGTCAATAATATATTTGTAATCAGCATGTTTGATTACCTCCCTGTGCCAACTCCCAGCCCTGTAGCTCAAATTTTGCAAAAAATCGATAAAATCGATATCGATTGATAACGAAAAGTAGCCTATGACACGCTCCCTGCCCGAAGTATATGTGTGCCAAGTTTGGTCCAAATCGGTTCAGAAATAAAAATTTCTATTCCGCACATACGTACAGACAGACATACAGACATACAGACAGACAGACAGACATTCAGCTTTATATATAAGATTAGAAGAACTATGCACATGGAGAATTTTTGGCATGAAGTGTTGTTTAATGAAGCAACACTTTAAGACTTACTGAGAGAAATTTCACTAATTCTCGAACGTGGTCGTTTTTCCAAGCTCAACTTGGAATCGTAGCCAAGAAACGAGCATAGCAGAACGATCCCTCAAATAAAAGCAACAATTTCAGCACGAACTGAAAAAACTACCAGCACTCAAAAAATAGGTTGGAATGTCGCAAGGACACAACAAAAATTTGTTTGAGATTGAAGTGAGAGCTTCAGGTGCCGCGCTTTGGCGCAACCGGCGTGCTCTAGTTCAAATTCGAATTCGTGCACTAGGTGACTAGTGGGGGGGAGGACGACTATACGAAACACATGCATGTCAAGAGGCGCAGTCTTTGGATGTTGTCGTAGTTAGCTTAACATCAAATATCTTTGTATTGTACGAGCTCTGTAAGTGTTGCACTTGAAACTAAATAGAAACTCGAGACACTAGAAAACGCAAAGATTGGAATCTCTGAGTCTTCATAGTTCCTTCCTCAGAAAAATGTAAATTTTATCGATCGGCAACTTTTCAATTTTTTTCACCTTTGCTATGTTTTTTGATTTGGCAGTTCAAAATATAGCCTTTGATTCGTTATCAGCGGGAGAGATCGCGATTTTTGATGGTCAGGTGGCTTTCCTCCCTTTTGAAAGCACATAAAGGGAGAAATTCAGGAAAATACGAGACATGAAAATGGAAGCAAGGACAATTTCTATCAACATGTTGTGCCGTAAGGGTTGTTATAGATTATTGCCCGACGTTTTGACGATAGATTCGAAAATAGGAGGAGCGACGGAAGCTGCACAGCAGAGGTAAGAGTCTTATAATTTCTGGTAGCTTAGCAATCTTTTTACCGCCATAAAGTGACCCCCCCCCCTCCTTTGAGAACTCGATTGCTTTGAAATTTACCATGTATCTCCGAATCAGGGAAATCTTACTCTTCAAAAGGATCAATGTGCGTAATTTCACTCATTGCTGTGATTATCCATCATCAGATGGCCCCTCTTACCGGAACAAAAGCAGCTAAAATTGAAAGAAGCGTAAATATTCATACCGTAAATTCATTGCAGCAGCTGCGCAGTTACTCCTATCAGGCTTTTTCATTTTGTGCCGTCAATCGATTTTGGTATGAAAGCTCTATCAACAACTGCATTTCGTGGATTTAGCTGACAACAGTTTGGAGATTTGGAAGGCCATCGTCCTCTGTGAATGACATGATTTCCTGTATACACTTTCTTCTTAAATAGACAACGGATACCATCTTGAAACACACAAATTTTTTCGTGTGAAGGACTAAAATTATCTTTGCCGCCAAGAACCCGCCCTCTTTCTATAAGGGCATTTCCTTTCTCAAAGTGTGATTTATACAAACTCACATTTCTCGTGCAGATCTAAGTAGTATGTAGAGATAACACCGGCGGTCCGCTTTTTTTCTCGAATAAAGTGACATGTAGTAAACTACGCCCCCAAAAAGAATTTTTGAAACCCTTTATATGAATTTGCTGGCTTGTAACTCCTAATTTACACGAAAAGGGGTTATTTCGGCAGCTTACGGCGTAGATTCTTTCATCCCCTTCCCTTTTCTGAACAAGTGAGATCTTGCAATCCACGGTTTTTCCAGCTACAAACCTTTTTTATTAGATTACTAGCTGGCTTACCCGGCTCCGAAGTATCCGGACCAAACTTGGCACACATACACTTCGGGCCCCGGCGCGTGTCACAGTCCACTTTTCGTTATCGATCGATGTCGATTTTACCGATTTTTATCGTTTTTTTTCGCAGAGTTCACCTACAGGGCTAGGAGTTGGCACAGGGGGGGAAGTGAGCATGGGGATTCCGAATACAATATTAGTTTTCAGAATTATCGGTTACTTTTATTGATTTTATCGATTTTTTGTAAATTTTGACATGCGAGGCTGGGATTTTGCACAGGGGGTAATCGAGCATGCTGATTACGAACACAATATTAGTTTTCAGGATCGTCCATTACTTTTATCGATTTTATCGATTTTTTTGTAAAGTTTGACCTGCGGGGCTGGGAGTTTGCACAGGGGGGTAATCGAGCATGCAGATTACGAATACAATATTAGTTTTTGGAATTATCCATTACTTCTATCGATTTTATCGATTTTGCAAAATTTGAGCTAGGGGGATGGAATTTGGCACAGGGGTGTAATCGAGCATGCTGATCACCCCCTTGGGGATGATCAGCATGCTCGATTACCCCCCTGTGCCAACTCCCAGCCCCCTAGCTCAAACTTTGCAAAAAATCGATAAAATCGATAAAAGTAATCGATAATCCTGAAAACCAATATTGTATTCGGAATCCCCATGCTCGATTACCCCCCTGTGCCAACTTCCAGCCCCGTAGGTGAACTCAGCAAAAAAATCGATAAAAATCGATAAAATCGATATCGATCGATGACGAAAAGTAGCCTATGACACCCGCCGGGGCCCGTAGCGTATGTGTGCCAAGTTTGGTCCGGATCGGTTCAGAAATGGAATTTTCTATTCGGAACATACGTACACACATACAGACAGACAGACAGACAGACAGACAGACAGACATACAGACATACATACAAACAGACATTCAGCTTTATATATAAGATTATTTGATTTAGCCTTGAGACTGACAGCCTAGAGTAGGACTAAGTCGTATGTGATCTGATATTTTTTACAGCGAGTACGAAAAGCTAACATTTTACAGTAGTCCTAGTTTACAATTTGTTGTGATATTACTACGCATGGAAGGTTCGATGATAATTATCTTCAGATTCAAAAGAAGCAGCTCTTCTCACACCTTTGAGAATTGCCAGTTGAAAGGCACTTACGGTTTGCACTCCAATGTCATAGTTTTTCTGCGCATCTATAAAAATGATGTGGAATGCCAATTTTGAATTAAAAGGAAATAAAGGAATGAAAGGGAAATCCCGACACAGCAGTGCTTGAAGGCTCTTTCTGTTCCTACTTGGATTTTGGACGAAGTAATGTTTAGTCTCTAAATGAGTTCAAAAAAATTTCGTGGTCAATTATTTGTGAAGTCGAATTGGTTTCTACACAACAGTTTTTTAGAGATCTCCAAGCTACACATTCTACTATTTAAATATGAATTTAGGACACATAGTTTCAGAGTATTTTCTTTTCAATCATTTATAGGGAAATTTTGTCTCGTTCTTGGTTCATGCATTTTCATGTTAGGAGTTCCTTTTCCATACGTGTATGACCTTTATCCCCTTTGTCTAGAACATGCTGCATCGTCGTTCTAGAGATTTTAAAAACCAATTGCGCTTGTGACTTTGGTTGTATACTAAACTACATACGTAATTTTTGATCTCATCTATTTGCTTGTGCCCAGAATGAAATTTCATTCGTAGTATCTAGGTTTTTTTGTTCATGTCCAGGTCGGCACTTCAGATTTCTCAAAATCAACAATTTCTTTACTTTTCTACATACTTATTCAATAACTTTTTGTGCCAACAACGCAACCAACGATTCCTGATTACCAATACTAACAATACTATTGATAATCTTGATTTTTTATGACTTTGACCGCAAACCCGATATTTTTCATTCATTCGTACAATCCACTATGCGATCGAGAATCAGTTGAGTATGATGCTTTCCTATGAAATCGATCGTGAACCTGACTATGACTTGGTTCGAATACATAGACATGATCTATGTGTTTTGAAATCAGTACATAGCATCTGCAAGTGCAGAATATATTTGTAGCAAAATAAACAATGTTGCTAAAAATAATTTTTATTATGTTGACGTCTTCAAATTTTTTGCCATCTCGGTACTTCTTATAAACTTATTTTGTTCCACAAACATAGAGAATTGTTTCATCTGACTTCAACGTGACAGACATTTAACTCTTGTAAGCGAGTCAAAACTAAAAGAAGTCCTTGTTTAAAGTATAAGGTCAGTTGCTACTATTGTAACGTCTTAGCTACAAATCATTCAGATTAGTGTGTAACGAGTGAACATTTTTGATTTAGTCCTGCACAGTCGAAGCAGTAGATCAATAGTAGAACCTATGCTATATGACAATACAATCGCTTGAAGCTGAATTTACTCGCTTATGTACTACGCTGCCTGACTTTTATAGCATCGCGGAAAGGGAAGAGGATGATGAGACGGTTAACCTCTGTCTCCAGAAAGTTGTCTTTTAATAAATGTAAGGTTACCATTTGTTGACCATGACGATCCATAGATCGTCTAAATTACTTCCGGATTTACAGAGCCAACGGCAGAGCCATGTTTTATTAGACACAGTCCGCCCTCACAAAAGTTCAAATAGAAGGGGCGAGAATTAATAGGAAGTTTGGTACCTACTTAGTTGTACTTTTAGAAAGTGCAGTTCAGAGAGCAAAGAATGAGGCGCGACAATGAGCAACTAATACCGCGAAAATTTGCCGCTAAGTTCCTTTTGGAGTTCATAAATGATCCTGCTGTCAGTGCTGTTTTACAATAAAGGTCACCGTGTTGATACAAAGTTCGTGAAAGTATGTGAGGGGTGAGGAGCTGTGAACTGTGTAGCTGTACTGATGCGAATTAGGGGATTGCTTTATTTATTTATTATCTTGCATCTTATTTATTATTTTGGATTATTTTGCATCATAGAAACTCAAGATTGCGAATACTATAGCTTGAATGTAGTTGTATGCTTTGGAAAGTATAAACGTTTTTGTGTTCTTTTGCATCGTTCCGACCCAAAGCCGAGGTACTGATGAGGTAGAATTCTACCGAAAAATCATTATAAACAAATTTCTGCGGCTACTCAATTCTTCATAACTCTGGAATGATAGTTTCTTGACTTACGCTCCTCTGATCAAGCCCTTAATTTGCAATTTTAGGTCATTAACTTCAGTTCAGAAATCCACCATCTCCATCAATAAAAACACAGTCAGCTGTTCTCTTGTGAAGGACTTTTTGTAAATTCAACACAAGAGATTAGAATTTGTCGTTTTTTCCGCAATTTGTGTCGTACTTTTACAAAGTGCAGTTCAAAGAGCAAAGAATGAGCAAAGGATACCGCGGAAATTGGCCGCTAAGTATAGCCTTTGCGGTTCATAAATCATCCTGTACTGCTGTGCTATGTTACAATATAGGTCACCGTGTTGATACGAGTTTATGAATGTATGTGAGGGACGGGGAGCTGTGAATTGTGAAAGTAGCTGTACTTAATACAGATCAGGGAACTGCTGACGTTTGATGATCGAATCAGATCCTGGATCATATTATCATCATTGCGTAATTTGCATCTTAGAAACTCAAGAATGCGATTACTATAGCTTGGATGTAGTTGTATGCTTTGGAATATATAAACGTTTTTGTGTTCTTTTGCATCGTTCCCACCCAAAGCCGAGGTACTGATGAGGCAAAATTCTACCTCAGACCCATTATGCTAACGGAAGTTTGGCAGATATCATTGCTGGACTATGACCTTGGTAAGGAAGTTGGTTTTCGATTGGTGAAAACGTTTTGACCATCATTATTTGAATGACTACATGCTTTGACCTGCAAAATACGATGTAAAGTAAAATATAAAATAAATACGACACTTTCATAAATGCGCTAGTTTTGAGGAGGTGCACTGATCGAGACAATTTCAATGATCACTGATGGAAACATGTCGGACGTTTCCTTATCACATCACCAGCAAGTTTAGTGGCAGTCAGCTCCGTTGGTCGGAATTTTGAAAAAAACATTCAATGAAGGCAATTTAGCCGAAATCGAAGAATCGAGGACCAGGAGCTTCACTGTGGGGTTACTTATAAACAAAAGCTTCGACATGCTTTTCATTACTACCACCTTGTTAGACGCCCAGTTTCTCTCGCCAAGTTTAGATTGCAGTTTCACTAGAACAAGTGGCGAAAAACCTGAATGCACAGAAGTCATTTTCAAAAGTCTGATATATTCTAGTGCTGAGTGGAAAGAAATCCTGTACGCTACCACAAATACAGAAACTGGCATATCTACTAAGGGCTTTTTCTTTTATTGTTTCGAAATCTCAGACTTACGAAGCTCAGCAAGCGAAATAATTTTTGGTTAAATGCCGATACATTTTCAGACAACATTTCTAATTTTGGACCAAATGAATTAAACAGATGTTTCTTTGCATATAGGAGTGCAGCTAGTAAGCAGAAGGGTCTCGTTGCGATTGCTTTGCTATTATTGCAAGTATTCGCGTTTAATGTGGGAAAATGGGAGAGAAGAAAGAGTTGTGGGGGGAGGGGAAAGTAAGGGAGGGCGCTTTCTCGCTAAAGTGGATCCAAATATTATATTAATTTGTGTCTTTCGAGAGCAAACATTTTGTTATGCAGTGTCGACAAATGAAATTAAATTCTTAAATCAACAAAAGTTTTACAATGCTTTCCTTATCCACGCATTACATTGATTGCATTTCGAGGCAGAATTGTCCGGTTCTGAATTCATATTCCACAGAAGCTAATTCGAACTCAAAAACTCATAAGATCTTTCCTCGTTTTGACAATTTGAGGGGTGGTCTGAATCTTCGTGTCAAAATGAATTTTTACCTAGGATGAAAGGTCCTTAACAATGTTGGCTACAAGAATTGATGCAAATGACACCGATGAATAGAGCCCTTACATAAGTATAAGCTATATGTTGGTGTTTGTCAGAAGATTAGTGCAAAATGCATTTTTCCAGAATTCGAGCTTATCTCTTTTATGAAAAGGTCATTTAAGCTTAGGATATGTTATACAATATATTAGATCTAGTCACAAGTCGTCATGCTGGTCGTGCAATTGCAAACCCTACTATTACATCAAAATACGACTAATGGAATATCCAGTGTTTTATTCCAAGGCATACAAGCTTATGCATGAAATGCTCACCATGCATATAAAAAACAACTATGTAAAATTTCTGCTATGTCAAGCACATCGAATTGTTTTGAGTTTACACTCTCAACTATAACACAATTTTCTTGATCCGCACATTCCTATCAGAACATTACGTTCAACAGTACAATAAAAGTATCTTGGGCTTGCTTTAGTTGTTTCTGTGCTGGCCAAACGTGCAGTAACTTATATAGAAATTTAAAATCCTATATTACCTGCTTTCATTTCATTTCATTTCATTAGATACGCTCTAGGCGTTCCAAAACATTGACAAAAATGTGTTAATAATACATGAAACACAACAATAATGAACATTTCACCACATCTTTCAAGCCCAGACTAAGCTTATGAGAGAAAAGATTGTGTAGAAGCAGCTTGCGTAAATGCGTATAGATAACAATGCTTGCACTTGCGTGAACTCTATGGGGAAACACTCTGGAGAAGTACCCATGCCCCCTCGTTTGCCAGCAAGGAACGATCTTATTTTGATTTCATAATAGCAAACCGGAAGTTCGGCTGGCGGGTATACTGGCAGCCCCGCCCAACACAGTTTGCCGGGGAGGGTACAAAGCTCCAAGGAAATTTGAAATATATTGTAAATCGGACAAGCATCGGTCTATGTTGGTAAGCTGTACCAAACTAGTGCGTGGTAGTAGGTAGGCTGGGCTCGAAACTATGCGGTAAAAATCAGGGTTAGTAGGAGAACAAATCTAGCAAAGTAGATATAAACTGAGATTGTCGGACGCATGTGCTGATGGGAAGTCAGGAAAGCACGTGTGGCTGGCAAAGTGAGCATAAAACAATGAAGAGAAGCTTTCAATTAAGTAATTTCTAAAGCAGAATCGAAATCTTACTTGGTTGCTGATTGAGGACAGAGTGTGATAGAGAGAATATGTAACCTGAAATATTCAAATGCAACGCCTACCATCATGAATTACTTACAGTTGGTCAATAGTAGAATCGTAAAACGTGAATATGTTTAGGATTATGATCTAAATCAAACTCCTTGGCAAGAAATTTGGATCTTTTTTGCATTATAGAATGAAGGTATTAATTGCATGAAACTCCGCAGTAATCGTGACCCATTTAAGCTTACAGTGTAGCCGCGCGTTGAAATTTCTGCTTCAGAAATTTCCCATGACTCCCTTCCCAGAGCGCTTTGCATATAACGAAAGCAGATTCGGAATCAGCGCTCCATGCTCTATGAGAGCAGTCTCCAGATCGAGAATTGGTTTGGATATGATGCTCTGATGTGTAGTCTATCGTAAACCTGACATCTATCTTGGTCTGAATACATAGACATGATCTATGCTTCCTTGAATTAATGCATAGCATTTGCAAGTGCGGAATATATCTGTTGCAGGAATAATATTGCCGAAAACTTTAATCAAGCAGAACTTTGCAAAAACTTTGTGCCATCTGAGAACTTCTCACAAGCATTTCTCGTTCCACACAGTCAAAGAATTGTCTCATCTGTCTTTCTAGGCAGTGATAATGTTTGACAGATATATGACATTTTCTGATCGAGTTAGACCGAAATGAAGTATGAACTAAGTTACTACTACATATAGTAACGCTGCAGTCACAATCATTTGATTAGTGCGTCTATTGGTTCCCTTCAGCTTGCAAGGTTCAAACGGTCAATGATGTAAGCTATGCTATATGACAATACAATCGGTTGAAAGCTAAGTTTGCTCATTTATGTACTGCTCAACTTGAACTTTCATGGCATATGGAGGAAGAGCGGAAGTAAAGAATTCTCTTCTTTAAAGCGGTATATCTCAATAAATTTCCAGCTAGGCTACCATCGTTAACTATAATTGATCCATAGATCATCCAAATAACTTCCGCATTTGAGTCAACGGCAGCTATGTTTTAGAAGGCCACTCTGCCTTCACAGAAGCTTTGTTGGAATAGACAAAAGTTATTAAAATGTTTGGTGGTCGCACTTTCACAAAGTACAGTTCAAAGAGCAAAAAAGGTGCGCCACAGACAGTGATTATCTGATATTGCGAAAATCGGATGCCAAATATAGCCTTCTTTAGTACAAAAATCATTCTGTACTGTTACAGCTGTGTAACAATAAAGGCAAGTGCAATTTATGAAGGTATGTGAGGGGCTAGGATAGCAATAAAATGTGAAAGTAAATTGGAGTTTTGGATTATATACGATAATCCGCATCTTACAAACTCAAGACTTGCGATTATTATAGCTTGGATGTACTCATATGCTTTAGATATGTAAACGTTCTCGTATTCTCTTGAACCGATTTCACGTGAAGCCAAAGTTAGATGAGGCAAAGGTCTACCCCCAGAATCATTATGATTCGAATATCGGTGGCTAAAGACGAAACTTTCAGATGACTCTCAGTGCTAAGCCCTCATTTGGAAAAGAAACTTGGTTCCCGATCGAGAACGTTTTACCGTCATCTTCGAATGACCGTATGCCTGGACCTGCAAAATCGATGTTGAGTTAAATAAAGAGTAAAGAATGATACTCATAAAAGCAGCTAATTCCGGTTATGCATTGTGTTGGTCGACACAAGCTCGAAAATTTTCTTCTCTAATGGTAACTTATCAACTGGTCTTCGATCACCAGCAAGTGGAGTGGACAGTTGGGTTCCGTTAGAGTAATACGCGCAAAAAATCATCTATTGAAGACAGAAATGACGAGATCGAAAGACGAGGACCATGGGCATTACTGTAAGGTTGCTTAACAACTCAACGGTTTTTGATAGGTATATGTCATTTTTGCTACTTTATTGGAAGCTCAGTTTTCATCGTCAAATTTTCAGTTGTCTGAATGATTAGTCTGTGCCAAAGAAAAACTCGAACGCACATAAAAACATAAAGTTTTTAAAAACTGACATCTTCTCATGCACTCTTCACGGAGCTGAAATGAAACCTGGAGAGCTCTACTGCAAGGTAAGAATAAAAGCTAGTATACCTACCAAGAAGCTCTTGCTTACCTGTTTTATTTTCACGCCTACGTAGCTCAGCAAGCAAGTATACCTACCAAGAAGCTCTTGCTTACCTGTTTTATTTTCACGCCTACGTAGCTCAGCAAAACAAAGATTGTTGTTAATCTAGAGTGTAGTTAGTAACAGAATTATGACCAGTATAGGGTCTTCGTTTCTGACCAATTGCTTCTGCTATTTTTGCAACTATGCGTGTAGTGTGGGAAGATGGTAGGCAAGAAAGGGTCGAGGCCGGGGGGGGGGGGGGAAGGAAAAGGAAAGGGAGCTTCTCTGCTAAGGTGGATCTAGCTTAATTTGTTATACAATGAGAGGCACTTTCTGGTAACGTAAAAACAACTTTCTAATCATCAAAACTCCTTCCTTGTTTTCTTTACTGGTACACTACGTTTCTTGATTTTCAAGCAGAGCTATTCACTAGTTTTGATTTTATCTTATCAAAAAGCTAATTTGGACTCATATGTTCATGAGTATCTTTCCCGCTTTTGATTGCTTTGGACGTAAATCCCTTTCCGCCCAAAGCAAATGGGCCTAAATGGATTTTCAATTTCCATTCACGGTTTAGCGCAACGATGATCTGTTTGTACAGCTCATATTGCTAGCCATTCAGGCTGCAATTCATAGAAATCTTGCAGCGATTTTATTTTATTTCCAAAGGGTATAACTCAGCATCCAATTCTTTGTTATCAAAAGGTTCTCAACAATGTTGTCCATACGGTGATGGAAATGACAATGTGAAATGGAGCCGTTATGTACGAATAAGCTGTGTTAGTGTTTGTCAAAAGATTAAAATGCAAAAATGCAGTTTCCAGAACCATTTTGACCTTAACTTTTTTATGGGAAGGCCATCCAAGGCTTCTATTTATTATGTTAGATTAATGTACCCTAACTCGTTACGTTAGTCGTACAATTGCAGATTTTACTTTTACATATCCAAAATACGAATTTGTCTATAAGATATCCAGCTTTTTCCAAACTAGATCAAGCATATAGAGACGTTTTAAATATTCATGTTACCAATAAATCAAATAGACGCAATTTTCTTGGCTTGCACATACTTTGCGATAACTATTCTTTAACAATACAATAAAACTATCTAAGTTCAGTGTTAGCACATTCTATGCTAACGCAAGCATTTTATTAGTTAAATCGATAATATGAATATTAGCAATAATGTGATTCTCTAAAACGCGCTTAGAATTTTGTGGTTCTCGGAGCGTAATTGAAATCTTATTAGGTTGTGTAATGAATTCTGTCCCATTTTTTCTTTCGGTCTTTTCACGATATTTTGCACGGTGATTTGCAAAATGTATAGTGCATTTGAAAGCTCTAAGTCTGCTCTACCAAAATTTTCACTTCAGTTTCCTACATCCTTAGAATGCAAAAAGCTCCCCAGCATTAAGTTTGGAAAACCAAAATGGGAAAAAATCCATTTTCGACATCAAATTTGAGTGACCCTTGTTAAAATGCTTACAGAACAGCTCGAAAGATCAGTTGAGCGTAAGGGAGCAATGCTATAGCTTCTGCAGAGTTCAAAAGTGCAAAAAAACCTTCGAAAAAAACTTTCAT
Source organism: Cylicocyclus nassatus (assembly GCA_958299035.1). Taxonomy (NCBI): domain Eukaryota; kingdom Metazoa; phylum Nematoda; class Chromadorea; order Rhabditida; family Strongylidae; genus Cylicocyclus; species Cylicocyclus nassatus. Next base: position 92,902,058 of record CATQJL010000001.1, on the reverse strand, counting down.
CAAACTCAGAAAAGTCTTTTTTTAACGTCTTTTCAATGTTGACGTCTGAAAATAGTCCAGAGAAAGGACGGTAGATAGACGATAATTTAGAAAAAAAACAGTATTTTTGGTCTCTGGCTTAAAGTCTTCGAATTTAGGAGTTATTCACTTGAAATTCAATGCTTGGGGCTACGCAACTTAGGTAGGCGAGACGATGAACATCGCCGCAGCAAATTTTTTCTGTGCTGATTTCTGAAAAAATGGCATTAAAGTTCGGTAGAAGGAAGGAAACAAGCATAAACAGTGACATTGCAACCATAAGAGTCTAACATATTTGCTAGCTGTCAAGTTTTTGAATGAAAATTACCAATGGAATACGGGGAAATTTGGAGATAAAATAGATGTCGAAAACGAGATTTTTGCCTCTTCGAATTTTTTCTTCTGATGCCAATAATCGTTTTCAGCATCCTGCTAACTTGGGAAACGAAGCATACAAAGTCCCAGAGCAGACTAGATCTTTCAAAAGCTTATACACTTTATTTCAAATACAATGCAGCCCCTAACTTGCTTAAAAAAACGCCAAGCGATGGATTTTTCCGCCGCGGCAGATGAATCAACAAAAAATCGTCGGAAGCTCATAGAATCTTTCAGAATAAGTTTTTTGCAAAGCTTATGAGATTTTTGGAAAGTTCACAAAAAAGCGATTCTGAAAACAAAAAAAAATTCTCAAAACACATCTTCCTAACTGCTTCAGTGGGGTGGCGACGGAATGATCTGCCACGAAATCGTTGCAAGCTCATAACTCTATTGAAAATTACTTTTTTCAAATTTTAGTTTCATATTCGGAATACTGCTGGAATGACGGCTAAAAAAATGTAAATTTGTTTGAGAAAAACTTTTCCTAAATTGTTTTAGAATGGTCGCGACGGAATGATTGTGTGTGAAACCGTCACAAAGAAATAACTCTTTCTAGATCAAAGTAAATGAAAATTTATTTTCACTACCACCATGACTACCAACCACTGATTTCAGCAACATAATAAATCTGCAAAATAAATTACGTAAACCAATTTGCCAAAAGTCGACGGTTCCGACGCAACAAATCCGTCGTTGCCGAAATTTCGACGGTTACGCCGCGACAGATACGTCGCACCGTCATAACTCTGCTTATCGACAAAATTTTTTAAGTTTGAAATTAAATATGGTGAACTTGAGCATCACTGACAAACTGTGCACAAGGATTTTCTTTTTTTCCTCAATTTTTACATGAAAATAGTCATCAGTGATGTTTGTGAAATTGAGTGAAAGCTGCGAAGTTTGAGAAGCAGTAAAGGAATTCACTGCCTAGAAATCTCTTAATCATTCTCTAATTATGGATCTAAAGGAAGTCCTTCACAAGTTTTAGAAGAAAACAGCTGATTGTGAGTTTTATCGATGGAGATATGGATCTCCGAACTGAGGTTGGCGGCCTAAAATTGCAAAGTGGGACCTTGATCAAAGGAGCGTAAGTCGCGAAACTGATATTCCAGACCTATGACCTATGAAAGACTGAGTAGTGATAGAACAGGCCACAGCGAGAACATTATCATTGAGCAATGAGTTCTTGTCGAAAGAAGTCAGTGGAAAAATTTGGTAAAAATTGTCGAATTTCAACTGAAAATTCCGAGGTATTTTCAAAATGTCTAAATGCTCATAAATCTGTTATTTTCTGAACCATGACGAGATGAGCATTTTAAAAATGTAAATATCTGTCCCGGAAATGAACAAATAAAAACCTCTCACGAATTACATTCCATATTTTAAGAGAGTTGGGTGCAACTGCACCTAAAATGTGCATTTTTCCCTTTTTCGGGAAATCTACAGATTTCATACGTGCAGTTGAAGGAATTAGACATGGAAATGCTGAAATTAGAAAAAAGGCTGATCAAATGAGTTTCTGACAGTATTTCGACCTCTATTCATCGAGCCAATTAACCTGAGGTCAAGACTGGTGTTCGCGCCTTCTACGATGCCGCGGCAAGGGCATTTTAACACCTCAGTCTCAACGTCTGCGTGATAAGATCGTATTTATTTCTTTCTCTTTTGCATTTCTCCCTCTTATCATTGTTTTCTGTATGGAAGGAAATCCAAATTTATGATTTTGATTTTTGTATTTGATCTAGGATTCGATCACAACGATTTCCAATACTTCGAGGACAAAGGAAAATCCCCGTAAATTTCTTGTAAGGAAAGAAATCCAAATTTATGATTTTGATTTCTGTATTTGATTTAGGATTTGATCACAACAATTTCCAATAGTTCGAGGACAAGAGAAAATCCTCGTAAGTTTCTCGTAAGGAAAGCAATCCAAATTTATGGTTTTGATTTTTGTATTTGATTTAGAGTTTGATCACAACAATTTCAACGATTTCCAATAGTTCGAGGACAAGAGAAATTCCTCGTGAGTTTCTTGTAAGGAAAGAAATCCAATTTTATGATTTTAATTTTTGTATTCAATTTAGGATTTGATCACAACAATTTCAACGATTTCCAATAGTTCGAGGACAAGAGAAAATCCTCGTGAGTTTCTTGTAAAGAAAGAAATCCAAATTTATGATTTTGATTTTTGTATTTGATTTAGGATTTGATCACAACAATTTCAACGATTTCCAATAGTTCGAGGACAAGAGAAAATCCTCGTGAGTTTCTTGTAAAGAAAGAAATCCAAATTTATGATTTTGATTTTTGTATTCAATTTAGGATTTGATCACAACAATTTCAACGATTTCCAATAGTTCGAGGACAAGAGAAAATCCTCGTAAGTTTCTCGTAAGGAAAGAAATCCAAATTTATGATTTTGATTTTTGTATTTGATTTAGAGTTTGATCACAACAATTTCAACGATTTCCAATAGTTCGAGGACAAGAGAAATTCCTCGTGAGTTTCTTGTAAGGAAAGAAATCCAATTTTATGATTTTGATTTTTGTATTCAATTTAGGATTTGATCACAACAATTTCAACGATTTCCAATAGTTCGAGGACAAGAGAAAATCCTCGTGAGTTTCTTGTAAAGAAAGAAATCCAAATTTATGATTTTGATTTTTGTATTTGATTTAGGATTTGATCACAACAATTTCAACGATTTCCAATAGTTCGAGGACAAGAGAAATTCCTCGTGGGTTTCTTGTAAGGAAAGAAATCCAAATTTATTTTTGATTTTATTTGATTTAGAATTCGACCACAACGATTTCCAATACTTCGAAGACAAGAGAAAATCCTGTAAGTTTCTTGAAAGTTTTTTGAGATTTTTTCAAAGATTTTTTGAAATTCAAAAAAGCTTCCAGTCGAGTTTCCTACAGAATACTATAATGGCATGTACTTTTTAATACATAAAAATACAAAACAATGTTTAACAGTTTATAGTACAGATGAAAGGAGCAGGTGTTTTACAATCAAACTACAACCCGAATAAGTTATACACGTATATATATTCTACATAGAATTCTATCATATAATTTATATGCACAATAGAAAGGGAAATGATTTACAGCTTTATCTATTCTCTAAGATGTTTTGTCCTCCTTGTTCGATAACACGTACAAGCTTCTTCCGAACTCCAAGAACATACTTTTTGCATACATCGGGGGTCAGTCCTTTCCAGTATTGTACTATCCTCACTTTGAGATCGTCCAAAGTCCTAACGTTTTTAGCACTGGAATAAGAATTTCAGTTTAGTTAACATAGCAGTCATGATAAACCTTATGAATTTTTTCATATTTCCCCATACAAGCTCAATTGGATTTGAATCGGGGGATTCGGCAGGCCATTCTAGTGTGTCCAGATCCCACTCCTTCAGCTTCTCGAGTGTAAAGCGACTCTTATGAGGTGGTGCATTGTCCTGGATCAATCGTGCAAAACCTAGAATTAGAATTCTATGAACCTGACTATGTTTTTTTCTTGCCATTATGTGCTTTCCTGACGAATGGGACGTAGCATTTTTCAAGGATCCGGCAGTAAACTTTGCTGTTAATTTTGCAACTTCCTGGCAAAAACGCGAGTTGAGTTGTTCCTCTAGATGAAATTCCTCCCCAGACGTGTAATTTCGCTGGGTGCTTAGCACGACTTCGCATCCTCGAATAGTGATCTCCCTTTTTGACGAAACGGAATTTTGTAGAGCCGTCGACTAAGACATTCAATGATTAGCGAGATATTAAAATTGTTGTTGTTATTATTTTACCTTGAAAGGTGCTCTCATCAGTGAAAACGCAATCGGAAAAGCTCGTAAAATCTTCCAGCATCCTCGTACAAAAGTCAACGCGTTTCACTTTGTTGACATCTCTTATCATGTGGCAGTAGTTGGTAGTAGTCCTATCCAAACCATCTCGTTTCCTTAGACGTTTGATATGGGTTACGCTCGCATTAATTCCTCTTCTTGCCAGCCTTGCTTTCACATCTTTGGCTGTTGTAGAGCTATTATGAGAATAACAGCGATCAATTTCTGATCTGATTTCTTCATAATGGTCTATAATCGAATGATATAATAACTAAAACATACGTAATAGAAGTTGATATCACAAACTTGATAATGATCTTGGGACAAACGATAATTCTGGAATATACGAACTCTCGAACTTCTGGAATATACGAACTCTACAAAAAACTTACGGGGATTTTCCTTTGTCTCCTAGATCAAATACAAAAATCAAAATCATAAATTTGGATTTCCTTCCATACAGAAAACAATGATAAGAGGGAGAAATGCAAGAGAGAAAGAAATAAATACGATCTTATCACGCAGACGTTGAGGCTGAGGTGTGAAAATGCCCTTGCCGCGGCATCGTAGAAGGCGCGAACACCAGTCTTGACCTCAGGTCAATTGGCTCGATGAATAGAGGTCGAAATACTGTCAGAAACTCATTTGATCAGCCTTTTTTCTAATCTCGGCATTTCATGTCTAATTCCTTCAACTGCACGTATGAAATCTGTAGATTTCCCGAAAAAGGGAAAAATGCACATTTTAGGTGCAGTTGCACCCAACTCTCTTAAAATATGGAATGTAATTCGTGAGAGGTTTTTATTTGTTCATTTCCGGGACAGATATTTACATTTTTAGAATGCTCATCTCGTCGTGGTTCAGAAAATAACAAATTTATGAGCATTTAGACATTTTGAAAATACCTCGAAATTTTCAGTTGAAATTCGACAACTTTACCAAATTTTTCCACTGACTTCTTTCAACAGGAACTCATTGCTCAATGATATTGTACTCGCTGTGGCCTGTTCTATCACTACTCAGTCTTTAATAGGTCTGGAATATCAGTTTCACGACTTACGCTCCTTTGATCAAGGTCCCAATTTGCAATTTTAGGCCGCCAACCTCAGTTCGGAGATCCATATCTCCATCGATAAAACTCACAATCAGCTGTTTTCTTCTAAAACTTGTGAAGGACTTCCTGTAGATTCATAATTAGAGAATGATTAAGAGATTTCTAGGCAGTGAATTCCTTTACTGCTTCTCAAACTTCGCAGCTTTCACTCAATTTCACAAACATCACTGATGACTATTTTCATGTAAAAATTGAGGAAAAAAAGAAAATCCTTGTGCACAGTTTGTCAGTGATGCTCAAGTTCACCATATTTAATTTCAAACTTAAAAATTTTTGTCGATAAGTAGAGTTATGACGGTGCGACGTATCTGTCGCGGCGTAACCGTCGAAATTTCGGCAACGACGGATTTGTTGCGTCGGAACCGTCGACTTTTGGCAAATTGGTTTACGTAATTTATTTTGTAAATTTATTATGTTGCTGAAATCAGTGGTTGGTAGTCATGGTGGTAGTGAAAATAAATTTTCATCTACTTTGATCTAGAAAGAGTTATTTCTTTGTGACGGTTTCACACACAATCATTCCGTCGCGACCATTCTAAAACAATTTAGGAAAAGTTTTTCTCAAACAAATTTACATTTTTTTAGCCGTCATTCCAGCAGTATTCCGAATATGAAACTAAAATTTGAAAAAAGTAATTTTCAATAGAGTTATGAGCTTGCGACGATTTCGTGGCAGATCATTCCGTCGCCACCCCACTGAAGCAGTTAGGAAGATGTGTTTTGAGAATTTTTTTTGCTTTCAGAATCGCTTTTTTGTGAACTTTCCAAAAATCTCATAAGCTTTGCAAAAAACTTATTCTGAAAGATTCTATGAGCTTCCGACGATTTTTTGTTGATTTATCTGCCGCGGCGGAAAAATCCATCGCCTGGCGTTTTTTTTACGCGAGTTAGGGGCTGCATTGTAGGGTAAATATTATTGATAAAAAATCAAAAGAAAAAATGGGACAGAACTTGTTACGCAACCTAATAGTTGATTCACTGTCAAGATTAGAGTGCACAAAGAAATCCTTTAATGTAAAATACCCAAATGCAACAACAGGTATCACTCAAAAGTGGAAATACAAAAATGTAGACGCTAGGGTAACATTCTGGATCATACTCGCAGAGATCTTAGGCCACTTTTTGCACTATACAATAGTATGCATAGAACCTAGTCATGGTTATTACTCTTTTGCTTAACTACTTCTTAGAATGAGCCTCAACGTGCTTTCATTTTGTTCTGTCTAGAGGTAGGAAGAGCAGAACCTCCTATTGAATGAGTAATATAATAGGTTGTAACTTATTATGTCGGTTTGAAAGTAATCTCGCGTCTTCAACCGGACGCCTCATCTCGCGACCAAAGATTTTTAGAAGGTTGACGTAATATTCGATGCAAAATATTATTCTCTTTCAGACATTATAATCTCATTGCGGCAAAACCAATGAGTTTTCAGATAATTACCGAATCCTGCAGACCATTTAATTGGAGAGGCCAAGTTTCGCTACTTTTCTGAATTTTCATACCAAGTCTTCGGAGGAGTCCAAATAGCTGATGGATAAGCAGTTCTACAGGAAACAGCACCGCTTTTTTTCCTTTCTATAGTTCGCCGTAATTTTTCTTGAATTGCGTTTTCAGTTTTTTGTCTACTGTGCGAGCTCTTATGATAATGCAAAATGTCCATTTTTCCCAATTGGAGTATGACAAGAAACGAACTCAAGACGTCAGCATCGCTTTGAAGGCTCGCGAGGATACTTTGTTTGGAGTGGACCAAATAAACCCTAACTTCTTTATAATAGCCTCTAAAAAGTTGAAAAAGTTGTGATCTATGTCGAACTCACCTTAATTCTTGACTATTGTCTTCTATACTATTTGGAACTGATACAGGGCGATTGGCTACTACTTTCCTTTTTAATTATCAGAGAGGAATAGCTGTTTCTGTGGTCTGAGAATTGTATGACGCTCTTTACCCCAACAAAGGCAGCATCCGCCCAAATTTCGGCTTTCATGATTCTCGTTCTGGGCGTCTCCTTGGCCCTTGTAACAGATATGAAGCACAAAGGTGCAAAATCCCCAGGAATCTTTCTGGAAGCTTTATCCTGAAGCCACTGCCTTGATGGGTTGAGGTTGATTGGCAGTGTGGCTTGATAGCAAGTTCGCAGGTTACAGGGAAAGTTTCTCATTCATAGGCGCCACATTAGAGGACATCAATGCAGAGTACCTATTTTTGAGGCCTTCTTGCTTACTGCTTACGGATACCAGTAATAATATTGATGTTTTTTTTAATTTCTCAAATTTTTTTGCACCTGTGTTTGCAAACTCGGAATTTTTTATTTACTGCTCAACTTCATCAATTTACAACTATGTGATCAGAGAATCAGTTTGAGTATGATGCTCTCCTATGGAATCCATTCATAAACCTGATTATGTCTTCTTCGAATATATAGTCATGATCTATGTGTCCCAAAATTAGCACATAGCGTTTGCAAGTGCAGAACATATTTGTAGCAAAATAAGCAATGTTGCTAAAAATTGTTTTCATTAGACTTTTCAAAGTTTTATGCCTTCTGCACTTATGGAAATATTCCGCTCCACAAAAACAGAAATTCGTTTCGTTTGACTTTAGCGTGACAGATATTTCACATCTTGTAAGTGATCAGGACTATGAAGTCCTTGCATAAAGTATAAAGTCAGTTGTACTATTGTAGCATCCAGGCTACAAATCTTTTGGATTAGTGTGTAGCAAGTGAACATTTTTGGTTCCGTTCAAGTTGCATAGTGCAAGCAATGGATTAATAGTAGAACTTATGCTATATGCAATACAATCTCTTGAAGCTGAATTCACACGCTTATGTACTGCGCAGCCTGATTTCTTAACTGTGGAAGGGGAGCAGAGTGAGAAGACGATTGGCCTCTTTTTCTAAAAGTCATTTTTCGGTAGTTATAAGTGTCGCGGCTAGCGCGATGCAAGCCACTCCTCGATTCAAGAGCCGAGAGCACTGCAAGCCGCTGGATCGGGCGCGCTATTGCTTTCGTGCCCGGACCTCTCCTTGCTTGGGCGCGTTGCCAAGTCGAGGGCTACATAAGGCCGCGCAGCGCGCGCCATATGCCTCTTTGTTTTCGGTGACCTCGTTTTTAAATTCGTTTCATTTCTCACGTACTTTTATTGATCGTGCTTGGCAGCTACCCCAGCAAGCTCCCGTGGATGAAGTGCTTGCGAGCAGAGTGATTGTCAGAGCTTTTGGATTGTGCCGCGCTAACGCGCGAGGAAAGTTTAGAGCTTGGATTCAAATTGTACCGGGAGTGGAGAGGGCTCGTACCTGTCCTACGCGGAGGCGAGTAAGCGGTCGACCCTCGGGATTACCTGACATCGTATTCAGATTTAAGTTGGTGATGATCGGCGGCTTGGGACAAGGCGGACTCGTCCCACATTTCTCCTTTTTCGTAGTTTAGACTTTCGTAATATAGTTCTTTTGTAGTGTAGTGTTTGTATTTTGATAAACTTAAGTAATCTAGTCGCGCTTTTCTTGTTGTGGTCTATCTCCACCCAGCGGGGTATTTGTCGGACGCGCCGGAATGGCCAACCGGCGCTAGAGTGTGCAGGAGTAGGAGCAGGATTGTGTTGGCAGTCGAGCGAGCAAGGGGGTGCTGAGCCCACCGAGCCGCAACATGGTGCATCGACGCCGAGCGCATGGACGATGGAGTACTCCGCCCGCGTATGGAATGGAACGGACGCGCAGATCGAGGACGAGCTGGACAACATCAGGACGCCGTTATGGGAACGCGCCATCCTATCTTCCATGCGTGCGTAACGGACCTGAGTCTACCACGCTCAGCACAATAAGAAGATCAGCAACAAGGAGACCAAGGACCACAGTACCAGGACGATAGGAATGGTAGCCAGGAGCATGAAGATCGAGCGCGGGGTGGATAGGAAGCAAGATGGTGGCAGCTCTTGCCAACTTAGAGCTGCAGACGTCAGCGTTCACTTCATGCAGTGATTGGTGCTTGTACGGGTTTTTGGGGAGCTACCCAGGTGACGGGCCGGTGTCATCCCCGGCGGGCTCGACCACTGGAACCCTAGTGGTTATGTGCGCACACCTGTCGAGTCGTGGCCCGAAGCTGGTCGAAGCCTTAAGATCTCGAACAGTTTTGGTGAGTGTTGGGAGCGCTGTGACACCGTCCTATTTAACATCTAGGATCCTGGACCACACCGGGGGAAATCACTCTTGGGCGAGAGCATATGGGCACCCCCGGAAGGAGTACTAGAGATTTTCATTATTTGGCATTTCACCTTCCCCATCCCTGTTTTCCTTTATAATCATCCCCCACAATCCATAGGGTACCTCCAAAAGAGGGGAGTTTTGATGGCCAAGAGTTGGAGTCCAAGCGTGGGGCTGGTATACGATGCATGGATCGTTCCTGCCAGTCTTTACGGTGGGCCTGGCCACCAGAACTGTGCCCACAACCTCTAGTACAGGCGGCGAGAAGTCGTGCATAGACGACAATGGAAGGCACGGCTCTCGAAGGGTGGTTCAGGAAGCCCACGGGTTTTTCCCCTCCTATTCGCCGATAGGAGCCCTGGTTAGCTACCGATTGGCTTAGTACAAGTCATCATTTCTCCGCCTTGTTACTAGCGCATCTACCATCAGCGCGTCGGCCTTAGTAACATCCAGTTGTACTTGTTGCTTGCGCCTGCAAGTAGTCGCAGTTGTGGATTACCCCGTTGGTTTATGGTTGGGTTAGGTTAATCACTTCATATGCTATCCACGTCATATTTATCGCCTTGTTACTGTTTTGTTGTTTTTACTGTTCTTCTTTCTTTTCTATTTCAGGTAATGTCGCTACTCGGTAGTCATAAAACCCGCATCACCAAGGCCGCCAAAGCACTTTGCAAGGAGATCACCGAAGTCAACGAGGCCATTCTTGAACCGTTGGACCCCACCACGGAGGGAGGTAAGGATCCTCAGTTCATTCTTAGTCGTAAGAGTTTATTGTTTTTGAAAGTTTCTCTTCTTGAACGTGCTGCCGCGCATTTGCGTGCCCAGAGTGAGAAGGCCGAAGAGTTTGCCCGTCAACATCCTGACGAGCAGGGCGAGTTCCCCTACCTTCAACAGATTCAGAGTCATTGGGACGCCATTGAACTGGATCAACTTTTGGAGGAGGCCGATACTCTCCGTCTACGTCTTGATGTGGCGACCAAACTCTTGCCGAGCTCAAAGGCTTTGTATTCTTTTCATGCTTCGATTGTTCCTCCCTCTTTTTCATCTGTTCCTTTTTCACCGCATCCGGCCCAAGACCCTAGTTTGACCCATCAGCAGCCCGCGCAGGATGTGAGAACGGAAATCCGGAGCCACTCTTCATCCCACAATCAGGATCGTCCATCAGGACCTGCGCTGCCGCGCCAGCTGATATCCCACTACCAGTACGCGCATCTAGGGCCTCACAAGGATTCGGCACCCCTTCAGATAACCCCCCTTCAAACCCCCCAACTTTTGCTGATCCCCTCGCAACATCTGGTCCCCAGCCGAATCCTCTTTTGCCATTGTCCTCATCCCCCAATACCAATTTGCAGTCTTCCTTGGAGCAATCCCTGAAGTTACCAGCCTTTGAGATTCCCATCTTTCATGGCGAGATCGATAGCTTCTTCGAGTTCTGGGACCTTTTTTCAACGGCTGACACAATAACACCAATGTGCCAGTGCCAATCAAGTTTATGTACTTGAAGTCCCACGTGCGAGGACCTGCTGCGAACATCATCGCCGGCTTTCAATCTACGGCAGAGAATTACGACCAGGCAGTACGTATTTTGACGAACACTTATGGTCGACCGGAGATTCTTCGTAATAAGCTCTGGGACAAGCTGATGCATCTTCCATCAGCTTCGGAGTCGCCGTTGTCACAACGCGCGACACTGTGTGCTATCAGAGCCACATGGACCCAGCTGCAACATCTGAAAGAGGACTCCAGTGCGATCGGCACGATTAAGATCATTCGTGCGAAATTTCCCCGGCGTACACGCGAGAGAATCGGTGAATTCAAGAACAAAGGAGACCCGATGTGGACAGTTGATGAGCTGCTCAACACGCTGGATACCATCATTGATCGACTCGAAAACGTAAAAGATACGGACCCATCGGATTCTCACTCTTACAACACTCAGTCTGCGATTCTATTTCAGGTAATGTCGCTACTCGGTAGTCATAAAACCCGCATCACCAAGGCCGCCAAAGCACTTTGCAAGGAGATCACCGAAGTCAACGAGGCCATTCTTGAACCGTTGGACCCCACCACGGAGGCAGACATCGTATGGTATGGTTCCCTGACATCGTATTCAGATCTAAGTTGGTGATGATCGGCGGCTTGGGACGAGACGGACTCGTCCCACATATCTCCTTTTTGTAGTTTAGACTTTCGTAATATAGTTCTTTTGTAGTGTAGTGTTTGTAATTTTGAAAAAACTTAAGTAATCTAGTCGCGCTTTTCTTGTTGTGGTCTATCTCCACCCAGCGGGGTATTTGTCGGACGCGCCGGAATGGCCAACCGGCGCTAGAGTGTGCAGGAGTAGGAGCAGGATTGTGTTGGCAGTCGAGCGAGCAAGGGGGTGCTGAGCCCACCGAGCCGCAACAATAAGTTACCATTTCTTAACCATGATTGATCCACAGATCATCTAAACTACTTCCGGATTTACATAGCCAACGGCATCTGCAACCATGCTTGGCAAGCAAAGTCCGCCCCCACAAAAATTTAAATAGAATGGGCGATAATCAATAGGGAACTTTGGTACATACGTACTTTTACAAAGTGCAAAGAATGAGGCGCGACAATGATCAACTGATAGCGCGAAAATTGGCTGCTAAGTATAGCCTTTTGCAGTTCATAAATCATCCTGTACTTTCAGTGCTTTGTTAAGGTCACCGTGTTGATACGAAGTTTATGAGAGTATGTGAGGAGTGGGAGAGCTGTGAATTCCGTAGCTGTACTGAATGCGGATCAGGGGATTGCTGACGTTTATTGATCGAATTAGAGCTCTGAATTATATCGAGATCTTGCATTTTAGAAACTCAAGATTTGCTTTCTATAGCTTGGATGTATGTAGTTGTATGCTTTAAAATATATAAACGTTTTTGTGTTCTTTAGCATCGTTCCTAACCAAAGTCGAGGTTACTGATGAGTCAAAATTCTACCTCACAATCATTATAAATAAATTTCTGCGGCACCTCACACGGGAGGTCCATTTGGTCGAAGTGGCCTTTCCACATGAAATTGATATGACTATAAGGAGTATGGAAGCTGATTCAAAATCTGCGTTCAGTATCTGCCGAGCGACTCTGGACGTCAAGTTGTGAGCGTTCTTCGAGTTAAAAAATTGAATGCATAATCGGAACAAATTTCGTCAGAATTGCTCAAATGAAGCAATTTAATCATCAGAGCACTTCGTTTGAACAAGAACTTTTGTCCAAAACGCTTACACTAAACATTGCTCTATTTGAGCGCTGAAAAGACCTAAAAACTTGATTTTATTCTATATCTTGCGTTCATTATTCCGCATCAAAAAATATTCACAACTCGGCATGCAGAGGCCCTCGGCAGATAATGAACTCAGAACTGAAATCAGCGTTTGATTTTCTTCAAAGTGGTGTAAGACTCCTTTAAAAAGGCCACTTCGACTAGTTGGACCTCTCTTGTCAGTTTCTCATAAGTCTAGAATGATAGTTTCTTGCTTACGCTACTCTAATTGAGCTGCCAATCTGCAGTTTTAGGTCGTTTACCTCAGTTCAGAGACTCATATCTCCATCGATAAAAATCACAGTCAGCTGTTCTCTTCTGAACCTTGTGAAGGACTTTCTGTAGATTCAGCTTTGGAGAATGATTTGGACATTTATAGGTAATGAACTTCTTTACTGTTTTTCAAACTCAACGGCTTTCACACAATTTCACAAATAGACATTTTTCACGCATTTAAAATTATGAAATTTCTATCTATAAGTAGAGTTGACGGTGCAGAGTATCTGTCGCGGCGTAACCGTCGAATTTTCGGCAGCGATGGTTTTGTCTCGTCATAAGCGTCGACTTTAGGCAAGGGTTTATGTACTCTATTTTGGAAATTTATTATGTTGCTGAAATCAGTGGCTGGTAGTCATGGTAGTAGTGCAGTTGAAACTTCATCAACTTTGATTTAGACAAAGTCATTCGTTTGCGACGGTTTCACACGCCATTCCGTCGCGACTACTCTAAAATGCTTCAAGGGAAGTTTTTCACAACAAAATTTACATGTAGTCCTCACTCCAGTGGTATTCAGAAACGTTATAAAACAAAAATCCAAAAAATCCATGTTCAGTAAAGTTACGAGCCTGCGACGTTTCGCCACAGATCAATCCGTCGACATCCCACTGAAGCAGCTTGAGAAGTGTGTTTTAGAAAATTTTGTTTTTAGAATCGCCTTTTTGTGAACATTCCAAAAATTTCATTAGATTTGCAAAAAAACCTAGTTTGGAGGATTCTATGAGCTTCCGACGATTTTCTGTTGATTTATCTGCCGCGGCGGAAAAGTCATCTCCTGGAGTGTTTTACGCAAGTTAGTTAGTTAGTCGTACTTTTACAAAGTGCAGTTCAGAGAGCAAAGAATGAGGCTCGACAATGAGCAACTGATATCCAGGGTAGAGCAAGAGGTGTGGCACTGAACGGCCGAATACGACCCCCCCCCCCCCTGAGTTGCCTCGAAAACGACCCCCCTCCAATACCAGGGTTGCATTTTCGAAAGATTCACGCTGCTAACAAGGGAAGGAAGGTGGGTCGAAGTGGCCTTTCAGAATGAGATGGGTATCATCTTGTAGGGCGTCGAACGCAGATTCCAAATCTGCCTTCCTTATCTGCGGCGGGTTTTTGGGCGAGGAGTTATGAGGGTTTTTAGGGGGCGGAAGTCGATACAAGTCCGTTTGGTGTAGTGGTTAGTGTGGTGGTCTTGCAGGCAGAGGCTCCCAGGTTCGAATCTCCTGTTGTGGTTTTCGTTTTGCTGGTCTACAAAAAATTTGTATGAGCACGCGTATCATCTATACATCAACTCTTCCTTCTTTTAACTGCAAATCTCTTCAAAAAAGTTTTGTGACTTTATGTTTTCAAACGTCTATGTGCATTGATGAAAGGAGAGGACAAAGTGGGCAAAACATAGGCATTTTTCACAATGAGAGCAACGAATGAAGGCTACTTCTGAACAATCCGAATGGTCAAATTCTCCTATCAAACTGGAAGGGAAGCAGTACTGTCCAGGGCTTGAAAATCTCCCGGATGTGCATCAAGGTAGCCGCTGACGTATCAGGAATAAGCTGAACATTGCCGAATATGTTGATAACATTGTGACCTCTTACGTTCACCCGGGTATTACGCGTCAAAATTCTTTTGACATTTCTACCTCCACTTCGAATCACTTGCAAAGACCTTCAAAGAAAGGCGGTTATTGCCTCGAGATTCTGATAAAAGAAACAGGTGGTGGTGTATGGACGCTGCGCATGCTCATACAAATTTTTTGTATGACCAGCAAAACAAGGACTACAACAGAAGATTCGAACCTGGGAACCTCTGCCTGAGACCACCACACTAACCACTACACCAGACGGCACAGTGGTGGACTGTCCTTGATTGTACTTGTATCGACTTCCGCCCCCTACAAACCCTCATAACTCCTCGGCGCCGCAGATAAGGAAGGCAGATTTGAAATCAGCTTTCGAAACGCTACAAGATGATACCCACCTCATTCTGAAAGGCCACTTCGACACACCATCCTTCCTTGTAAGCAAAAAGCCTCCATAGTACCGTCTTCGAGAAATATAAGTGAAACCTCATGAGTCTAAAAAAAGTTGAAGAACTCGCTTTTTCCATATAACAAGTGAAGACAAGGTCCACACTATACGCACTTATGTCGCGATCAGCTGGTGATCTGCCACCGAAGAGATCACGCATCGATTTTGGCGCGGCTGTTGACGTCTCGGACGTCATTCGAAGTCCGAGCCTCACCGGCGGTTTTTCCCTCTTGAACTCACCACGATCTCGCTTTTTCGACTTTTGTCCTTGTTTCCTGTTTATTGTTGATAAATCTGTGTTTATTTTTTTAAGTAAAAGCTCTCGGCGGTTTCGGCCGTAATCGTATCAGAAACTCACATAGAAGCCGAACCGGCCGTCTGAGAGCTACACAAAGAAAGACACGGGAAAAGCTTGAAAGCGAGTCCAGAATAGGGACTTCGTGTAATTCTCGTGGACTGTCGCGTTGTGAACCGATAAACGGAGGTTCAAAAACTGTTTTCAGAATAAGGAACTGAGCGCGTCAAAAGCCACGAAAGGCAATGATCGAATCAATGGACAAGGGAAAATCCGAAAAGCAGGTAAGTGCCTGCATGAAAGAGGACGAAATTTTTAGTGAGATCGAGTGCATGGTTGCGAGTATACCTGAAACTTGCTTCAAAACTCGATGAGCACAGAATAGCTTACAAGTTTAGAGACTCACTCGAGAATGAAATAGCGCAACTTGTAGAGAAAACAAAAAGCGCGCTGGCAACTTTGAAGACAAAAATTGGAAAGGAAGGGATGTCTGGGGGACAAATTAGGGAAGTCCTTTTGAAGAAGGGAATAGAGTCCGCAGAGGACTTGGATGAATTTATATCTACCACAGAGAGAGACAGTGGATTAGTAACAGAGCTATGCGAACTCTTAAATACCAATGTTTTTCAGATAAAAGAGAAAGTACAGCAATTGAAGGCAGAAGTACCCGAAGAGGGAAAAGGCCCAAATGAAGAGAAGAAAAGTATGCATTATGGTAAGAGCAGGACGGCTGAAAGCAGAAGAGAAAATTTCGCTTTGCAGAGCGCTCTGGCAGATCTTCCGAACAAGAGGATTGATACGCTTTACGAACCGCGCTTGAATCCGCATTTCCAGAATTGGGAAGAAAACGGAAAGGAGCCGGAAATGGCAGGTCAGAGCCTTCTAACATTTCTAGAGGCTTCAACGTGCGTAGATCCGGGAACTTTTAGAGGGAAAACAAATGAGAATTTTGATGAGTTCCTAAGAAGGTTCCGTAGGAAGTACGGGAAGGTGGTCAAAGAGGACCAAACTCTAAAAGAAATACTAGTAGACGACCACTTAGGAGGGGGAGAGCAAAGAATTTGTACCTAACCCTACCCAGAGATGTAAGGGAATCAACCTTCGAGGTAGTAGTGCAAGAGTTAGGGACTCTTGCGGTAGACTCTACGGCGGCGAGACTTAGGGCCCTAACGGAAATGAGGAACCTGAGGTTAAACCCGGGCAAAGCGTGGTAGACTTTTGCATAGTGCTAGAAAGACTAGGACGCAAAGCAGACCCGGAGGGGAGTCCCGAAAATAAGTCTATGAAATATGCAATGATCTTGTTAGAAAATCTCAAGCACTGGCCGGAACATCTCCAGCTGCTGAGTGTATTACATAAAACAAGACCAACACAAGCTTATGAGAAAATCAAGGAATTGGCCATTAGCATAGAGCAATCCCTGGAAGTGTATAGCAAGGGGAGCTTCAAGCAAGAAAGGGGTTGGAAGGATACAGCCCGCGGCTATACACGAGTGAAAGAATACCAAAGCCGAAACCAATGGGGACAGGCAACACAAGCGTCCACGGGGAGTAGGGAGGAGAATGTCAGGCAGACGCAGGAAGAGGCGGCAGACAGATATGACGGAAAAGAATGGAGAAGTAAAGCAAGCGTGAGAACCATGCCCGAAAGAACGTTAAACCGAAGCCAAGATAAGGCAACAGGCAATCGGTATGTCATGGAGGCGAACGAACCAAGGTGTTATAATTGTGCAAGGTATGGGCACTTAGCGAGATCTTGCCCAGAGAAACACAATAGCCGACGGAACCGTGCCATTCAAAACGAAGAAAATATGACTCCAATCACTTCACTGATCCGCCGAGTGAAAGCCATAGGAGTGAGAACACAATGTAAGGAAGGACAAAGGACTGAAGTAGTGGGCAAACGAACCCTAATGAAGGCGAAATTGCTAAGAGGCGATGTGGAAGCGCTAATCGACACAGGGTCGAGGATCAGCATAATACCGCTCAAGGTGCTATCCGCAGCGTACGAAAGAGGGTACGATGTGGATTTCTTGGAGCGCATCCAGGAAAACGACATGAACATTGTCTACGATGCATCTAGCAATGGAATGAAATTTTTAGGAGGAGTAAGAATTCCAACCGCGATACAGGGAGGTAGAACAGCGCAAGTAGCATTCTACATCTCCGAAGAGGATAGTTTAGAAATCTTGCTAGGTACCAATGCTTTAGAAAGTTTACTTACTTAGATACTTAAATGGCCCGTCCTCACGTGACGTGCAGGCCCCAGTACAGAAGTTGCCATTTTTCCCTGTCCCTCGCTTCAGACATCCACGATCTTCTTGGCCGTCGTCGGTGGCTGCGTCCACGAGTTCCAGGGGCGAAAGTCGTATCCAGCTGATTTCTCAGCTGGTCCATCCGTTCCACGAACACGTCTGCCCATCTCGTTGGTGGTCTTCCTCGAGGACGTTTGGCTTCGCGAGGAATCCACTCAGATGTTCTTAGTGTCCATCTGTCGTCTGTTCTTCTAATGGCGTAATCGGACCATCGGGTTTCGCTTTCGCAACGTCATTCATCTCATATCCGTACTGCGAAGTCCGACTAGATGTTGCTTGCGTCGGGTCATCTTCAGAAAACTGCGCTCGAGAGCTCTGTGGGTGGGTCGGCCCAAGTTCAGCTGCGTAACAGAGCGCCGGGAGAACGGTTGAGTCGAACAGGTGGGCACGAAGCTCCGGATCCGTCAGTTGGTCGGTGGCTTCCTTCAGAGGCCCGAAGGCGGCCCAAACTGCTCTTCTTCTCCTGTTAAGTTCTTCCCTCAAGTCGTTCTCCATGTTCATCGAACGTCCCAGATACACGTAAGAAGACGTCTCCATAATAGGGGTACCTTCCAATTCCATTTCTGCATCTTCGCAAAGGGCGTTCCTCATAAACTGAGTCTTCTTCCGATTTATTCGCAGTCCGATCTTCTTCCCTACTTCGTTCAGTTCCTTCAGCATCGTCTCTGCTTCGGTGATACTGCTCGAGAAGAGAACGATGTCGTCCGCAAAACGAAGGTTAGACAGGAATCTCCCATCAACTCGTATGCCTCTCTCGTCCCAGTCCAGTGACTTCATCACCCACTGCAAGGCCGCGGTGAACAGCTTCGGCGAGATTGTGTCGCCTTGTCGGACCCCCTTCCCGATTGGTATGGTCAGGGGCGATGGAACAGCTGTATCGTTGTTGTACAGTCCTTGTAGCAGTCGGCTAGTGTCCTCACGTAGGCTGGGTCCACTCCTTGATCGACTAGCGCTGACAGGATGGCGTTGATTTCGACGCTGTCGAAGGCTTTCTCGTAGTCGACGAAGATTAGGACGAGAGGCAGTCGGTACTCCCGGCAGACTTCTATGACCCTCGAAACGGTCTGGATGTGGTCCATGCAGCTGAATCCTTTGCGAAATCCAGCTTGTTCTTGGGGTTGGGCTTCAGCCAGTGTCCTTGATATGCGAGCGAGGATGATCTTCGTGAAAAGCTTGTACAGTACACTCAGCAGGCATATTGGACGATAGTTCCGAAGATCCTCCCGTTCACCCTTCTTGAAGAGAAGGACCGTTCTTGACGTTCTCCACTGGTCGGGAATCTTCTCCTTCTGAAGGTAAGATGTCAAATGCGACGCTAGAATCTCGTGTAGACGGTGTCCTCCAGCTCGCAGAAGTTCGACGGAAAGATGATCTGGTCCTGGAGCCGTTGACGTCTTCATGGTCTGTATCGCGATACGCACTTCAGCAGATAGAATTCGTGGCGATACTTCTCCAGTGGGAACAACGGGCATCTACACGGGTGTTGATGAGCGGAAGAGGTTGGTGTAAAAGTTCTTCGCGATAGATTCCATCTTGTAGCGGGAAGAAGTCGGAGTCCCGTTTTCGTTCAGTAGTGCAGCCAGCGGTATGTGATATTCGCAGGGGTCCCTTCGGTACTTCTTAAGACTTCGTCTTCTTTCGGCTGCTTCCAGTATCTTGGCTTGCCTGTACTTCCTGAGATCCTCTTGCAAAGCTGTTCTGCAACTGGCGTTGGCTATCAGTCGCTCGAGATGGGTTGCATTCGGATCCTGCCTCAGAAATCTTCTTCTTTCGAGCATTTCCTCGGTGGTCTTCGAAATACGTTCCAAGTTCTTCTCAGAAGTCACTGAGGCGCATTCTCCACAGGCTCGCAATCCTTTTAGAAGCCGGTCGTAGTCGTACGTTGGGTCCTCCTCGATGGGCCAGTCACAACTTGATATGAGCTCTTCCAGCCTGTTACCGTCATAAACGACTTCCTTCCTTCTCGCGGCACTATGACAGACTTTCTTTTCCAGCCTTCGGCTGAATCGTATCTTCGCTCGAAGGAGGCGGTGATCGGAGCCACTACAGAAGGATGGAACTACAGAGACATCGAGTAAGCTCCACCTTCGGTTGGTAAGAATGTGGTCGATTTCAGCATGAGTCGTTCCGTTGGGCGATTCCCAAGTCCACCGGCGATGTTCTTTCTTCATGAAGATGAAGTTTCCATGGAAGAGTCGGGCGGCGGAGAGAAGCCCAACGAGACGGTTGCCGTTTTCGTTTCGGAGCCCATATCCAAACTTCCCGATCCTATATTTCTTTTCTAGTGGCATCCCGATTTTCGCATTGAAGTCGCCCACAACATACTTGTAGAAGGACTTTTCGTTGCGGACGACCTTCTCCACGTCTTCGTACAAAGCATCTATTTCTAAGTCGTCAGCTGCTGATGTTGGCGAGTAGCAGTTGATGATGCTGATGGTCTTCTGACGTGGAGGACGTAGTCGTAGGATGCCCAGTTGAGGTGATAGGATCTCGTGCGAATCGACAAGATGGACGATAGATGGGTGGACGACAAAGCCGACGCCTCCCACGTTTCGTAATGGAACCTTTTCACCACGAATGATGAGGGTCCCATCACTCATCTGTCGCACGTCCTTTTTCCTGGACTTCGTTTCCTGCAGAGCGATGATGTGGTAGTTGATGTGCTCTGCAGCGTCGAGAAGAGCGTGGAGGTCGGCGTTTGTGGAGACTGTCCTGGCGTTGTAGATGCAGAGCATGAGGCAGTATCTATGGCGTGTCGTCCGGGCAGACGTGTTGTTTTTGTCTAATCCGAAATTCTTGCTACCCCCGGCGCCGTAGGCGGGATACGATGTGCAGGGTTTCTTTCTAATCTTCTAACTGGAGGAGTGATATGAATTTTCCCCTACAAGAGGTGGCTTACTAGGCCTACTCTTGATTTCCACGGGGCGATCGCTGACAACGGGCTTGGAGCGGGGAGGGACCGCCTAGCGACCAGAAGAAGCCAGACGGCGGGGGATCTGGCGTGGCCGGTTCTTAGCTGGGCATCCAGCCGAAAGGAAACGTCGAACTTCTTCGCAGCTTGGGAGGCCCTATCAGAGTATACATTCGGCTGTGCATCGCAGTTCGACACCCAGTGTTACCCCCACGCCACGACGAGGCGACCGACCATTGTGGGGGTTAGAAAGTTTAGGCATTAGCATAGCACTCCAACCCGAGCGCGAAAAACAGGGAGGTCATCCACAAGAGCAGGAGACGGTGGTCAGGGTAGGAAAACGAGTTATAGTCCCGTCGTATGGAATGAAGCTAGTAGCGGCAAATTGCGTCACGGAAAGTGAAGAAGGTGTATTGTGGTCCAAAATAAAGGGAGTGACAAGTGGCGTATACAAAATAACGAATGAAACGATAACCATACCCGTGCTTAACAACGAAGAAGCCCCACTGATTTTGCGTAAAGGTGACGAGCTAGGCGAGCTGACCAAAGAAAGATGGATAGAAAAATGGGAGAAATGCACCATGCTGGACCATGGCACAGTAAAGATGAAGAAGAACGAGAAGAAAAAGCTACTTCGGGAGCAAATCAAACAGAACCGAGAAGAAAACGAATTTGAAAAAGAACTACAAGATATACTAGAAAAATACATCGGTACGTTTTCAGTGAACGATAAGGAGCTAAAGCAAACTGACTTGGTCAGGATGAGGATAGAAACAGGAGATCATGAGCCTATCAAACTCAAAACAAGACCAGCCCCATTAGGAGTTCGCTCTAAATTGAGAGAAATGTTGAAGGATCTGGAACAACGAATGATAATTGAGAAAAGCTCTTCTGATTGGGCTTTCCCCATAGTCCTGGTTCAGAAGAATGACGGAGGGACACGGCTTTGCGTCGACTACAGAGAGCTGAATAAGTGCGTCCGACAGGATTCGTATCCTTTACCTACAATCGACGCGATTTTGCAAAGTTTAGCGGGCAAAAAGTATAATATTTTACCTTATGCAGTGGTTACTGGCAAATCCCTCTGGATGAGCAGACAAAACATAAGTCTGCCTTCACAACGCCAGAAGGACTCTTCCAATTCAAAGTGACCCCATTTGGACTGAGCACATGTCCGGCAACATTCCAGCCATTAATGGACACTGTTCTAAAAGGGTTTCTGGGAGTCGAAGTGTTCTGCTATATAGACGATGTCATAATTTGCACGGAAACAATGGGTCGACACATAGAACTGCTCCGAGAGATTCGCGAACGAATGAGAAGTGCAGGACTCATGCTGAACGCCAGGAAATATGTCTACTGCAAAGATCGGTCTCCTATCTAGGACACATTATTGATGCAGAGGGGGTACATATGGACAAAAGAAAAGTTGAAGCAGTCTTAAACTATCCAGCTCCTAGAAATGGCAAGGAAATGAGAAGCTTCTTGAGCTTCTTTCATCGTTCTACAGAAAGTTTTGTTTGAACTTCTCAAAGATCGCTGCACCCCTTTTTGAGCTGACCTCAGCGAAGGCAGAATGGAAGTGGGAGGAAAAACAAAAGGAAGCTTTTGAAAAAATGAAACAAATAATTTCAACAGCACCAGTGTTAACACAACCTAATATTGAGGAGGCCTTTCATCATAAGGCCTTTCATCATATTCACAGACGCGTCTACGTCAGGACTAGGAGCAGTCTTGTCACAAGAAGGAGAAGAAAAACAGATTCATCCAATATTCTTTGCGTCCAAAACGCTCACAAAAGCGGAAAAGAAATATCACATAATTGACCTCGAAGCACTGGGTATAGTATTCGCAGTCAGGAGATTCCACATGTTTATCTACGGAATACCAACTGTGGTGAGAACCGATCACCAACCTTTGGTGGCCTTATTCAAAAGAAAAAATTCTATCCGCGCGCATTTTGCGATGGGCACTCGAACTGCAACGGTACAAGCTGCAGATCGAGTACGTGAAAGGTAAAGCGAATGTAGTAGCAGATGCACTCAGCAGAGGGCCAGTAAAAGAGGAAAGAAGCACTGACGAAGATGGGGTCGAACAAAACCCCGTTGTGCGTGTCACACAGACCAAGGCAGAGTCAGCATGGCTAAAAGAGCTAAAAGGCCAGAAGGAACGGGCCTGGATAATCAAAAATGTACAAAATCAAAACCTCGACCACACGGCTAAAGTTCCCGGAATGAAAGGGCCCGTGAAAATAGCAGATTTTGTCATAGACGGAGGAAACCTCAAAATGTACAGAAAAGATGGATCATTAGTATACGTGGTACCGAAAAGTGCACAATACAAAGTTTTTGAAGAAGCGCACGGAGGAACTTTGGCGGGCCATTTCAGTGCTCACAAGGTACTGAACAGGTTGAAAAAAGAAGTATTTTGGCCGGAAATGGCAAAAGATATTAACAAATGGACCTCGGAATGCCAAAGGTGTTTTCTTAGCAATCCTGCGACATAGTAGTACCACCCTTGAAACCCATTCGAACGACAAAGCCCTTTGAAGTAGTAGGTGTGGATCTGCTGGAACTAGGTATAACAACAGCAGGCAACAGATATGCAGTAACGGTAATAGACCATTTCTTAAAATTCGCAGCGGCCTACGCAGTAGCTGATAAGTCGGCGGAAACGGTAGCGAAAGTTTTGTTTCTAAGATGGATCGCCGACGGGTGTAGATGGCCCAGAGCAATCTTATCAGATAGAGGGGCGGAATTTGAAAACAAGGTAATGCAAGAAATGTGGCACAACAGCACATTTTCACAAAAGGAATACAATCCGCGTGAAAACGGGATCACAGAAAGGTTAAATGGAACAATAGTAACAATGCTGTGAAAAACAACGAATGTACCCACAGAATGGGACCAAAAGCTACCATTCTGCATGCTAGCATATAATATGACCCTCCACAGGGCAACAGGAGAGAGCCCTTTTTACATCCTGCATGGTATAGATCCGACGTTTCCCTCGGATGTAATCCCACAAAGTAGCATCTCCAGGTACATGATGAAGGAAAATATGAGTGAGTACAAAACAGCAATCATGCAGGGAATAAGGGATGTGCAAGAGAGAATTTGCGCGCACAATGATAGAGTGCGTCATTGCATGAAAAAGAATTATGATTTTAATTTCAGAGAAAGTTTACGTTAGGGTTCCGGCAGAAAAAAGTAAAAGTACGCATCCAAAATTCACTAACGAGTGGGCTGGCCCGTTCAGAGTGTTACAGACTAGCGAAAACTCAGCTTTGATATCGAGAATAGGCGAAAACAGCGAGCCAATCCGAATTCCACATGATCAGCTACGCATTTTACCCCAGAACTTCTCCAACGAACCAGTTAGCATAGTCACTTGTAGAGGGAGAAGAGGAAGAAAGAAAGGTCAGGTAGAGGTACGAAAAACTATAGTCACTATTTTCAGAGGCGCCAAGCTGACCAATGAGAAAGAGCCTGGTCATCTACTGTATCATTGCTTGGACGACTGCTTGCAAATGACGAAGTTGTCGGAGATCGAAGGAGTATTATTCCCGGGCGCATTCGCCAATGAGACAGTGGGCACCGTTTGGAAAGCGTGGACCGCGAGCAGCATATTCAGAAGGACCGACACAGACCTCTCGACGAAAATCAAGCTGTTTAGAAGAGGAACCGTCTGCCTTGATGAAGCCGCCCTGAAGCCAGTCTTGAGAATGGCGTACAATCGCTGTACGGAATAGACAGAATTTATATGTAGCACTAAGAAGATCGAAGCTCATGCGAAAATCAGTCGATACGCGGTGCAGCCAATGTATGACGAAGCCCTACAAGAGCTCAAAAAGGAGCCAACGGAGGAAAATGTGAAAAGTACACCACAGAAGAAGGGTCCAGTCGGTTTTGCAGCGCCGGAAAGTGCGGCCATAATGAAAAGAGATGGCACGAAGAACGGTATGCAAGTTGCGGTAGCCAGAATTTTTTCGGACTTGAGAGAATTACTGAATGAATGGAGAACATTCGGCACTTGGGTGATTACCTGGCCGTTAGACGAGAAGTGGACGCAGGACACCATAGAAGAAATATGTCGGGTCATTTTCACACACCTAAGAGAGGGCGGAACTGTCGTAACTGCGTGGACGCCGTGCTTGGAGAGTAACTATGAAAAATGGAAGCAAATGCAGAAATCGTGGAAAACGTTGGACGAGACAATAACGACAGTCGGGAGTAAAAACCAAATCTTCATAACATCAGGAACAATCAGCGTGAACGGAAAACTATACGCTGAAATAGCAGCTCCAGAAACCAGTCTTCAATTCTACAGCAGATACGATGGAGTAGCGAAAGCGAAGATTCTTTATGAGGCAGTACGTCGAGCGGCACCAGAAGCTCGTTTACCTCATCTTTGAACGCCGCCGAGGACGTCGACAATCAAACGGGAGGAGATGTCGCGATCAGCTGGTGATCTGCCACCGAAGAGATCACGCATCGATTTTGGCGCGGCTATTGGCGTCTCGGACGTTATTCGAAGTCCGAGCTACACGGCGGTCGGTGAGCAACGTCTTCAGTGATCCTTTTTTCCCTTTTTCCTTTTGAACTCACCACGATTTACACAAAAGTGTTTTTTTGCGACTTTTGTCCTTGTTTCCTGTTTATTGTTAATAAATCTGTGTTTATTCTTTTAGGTAAAAGCTCTCGGTGGTTTCGGCCGTAATCGTATCAGAATCTCACACTTACACTAAAGTCATGCATCAGGTAACGTATGGGCTCTTTACATTACAGGCCACTCCAAGATGCATAAAACTAGTAGAACAGAGTTGCAATCTTGCGAAAGTATACTAGTTTTCGACTCACAAAAGAACTAGGAAAAGAAAAAGCTTTTAGATAAAACAAATCGAAACCGTTTTTGAAAGAGATGACGGAAATCGCCGCATCAGTGCATTTCGAAACTATATCGCACCCAGAAATAACACATAAAAAGCACACTCTATAGCTTGCCCAAAGCACAGCTAGTTTTGTACGAAGAACAACTTACTCTTTTGAATGTCAGATTGCATGAAACAAAAAAAGATTCCTTTATTGGAAAACCAAGCTGTAAGCGCCATTCCATTTTTGGGAGGAATCAAGAACCAGACTGTACATTTGTCGTCCCATTACCCTTAAAAGGTCTCGGTGTCTGAAAGAAAGGTTTCATATAAGGAAACCGACGAAAAGAAGTACAAATTCTAAAACTGTCGCTAAACAATGGAAGACATCCGAATATTTAGCTTGCCGTCTTTCTGCATCGTTTACGCATTAACGCAGAAAGGCGGCAAGTTGGATTTGCGGGCTACCGTAATTCGATATTTTGGAAGCCGCACGATGGATGGTAGTAAGTAGAAAAAGCGTTATATCTCATTCTCTGCGGGAAAGTTTTAGATGAAAATCGTGCTATAGAAAGAAGAAGGTTGAGCTGTAGCAACGACATTAAAACAGACATTCAACGGCTTTAAGGGTACGTTAATGAGGTGCCCCCCCCCCTTAAAAGCTGCGGCAGCCGCAGCTTTTGACGGGGTGTGCCGCATCCCCGTTAACTATATAAAAAAACAATTTTAGCGGACAGTATTTATATGAGTCGGTAGCCTAAACCTTTTGGATTCCATAGGACTGTTTGGAGCCTGATTCGTCTTCTTAGCTCTGAGTGATATTTGGTGAAAGCACAGCGATCAAAAGCGAAAAATGGGAAAAACGAGATTTTCGTTGGCTTCTAATTCCACAGTTTGGAGGTCTTCTGAAGCGGGATTCCTGAGGTGGACAAAGAAGGAGTAGTGCTTTGTTTTGAGTGCAAAAACGGATAGCTAGTTTACCTTTAAAACAAAGTTAACCATGTTGGAATTTGACCATTTCACTTAGGTAGCCTAGTATCTTGAATCTTCAGAATTCGCTCACACTTTGTCTACAGGGGTTATTAGACATGCTAATTATGGATATCATACGAATATCATGTTATCACTATTATCAGATTACCCAACTACGAACCTCTCCCCTTTTGACTCCTCAATACGACCCCCCAGGTGTAGCGTGCCGCACCCCACGCTTGACCGTGCTGATACCGCAGAAATTGGCCGCTTAGTATAGCCTTTTGTAATTCATAAATCTTCTATACTGTCAGACCTATGTAACAATAAAGGCCACCTTGTTGATACAAAGTTTATGAAAGTATCTGAGAGAGCTGTGAATTGTGAAAGTAGCCGTACTAAATGCCTTCAGGGGAATGCTTACGTTGAGTGATCGAATTTAAGCTAAGAATTATATGTAAAATTTGCATTTTACAAACTCAAGACTTGCGATTATTATAGCTTGAATGTAGTCATATGCGTTGTATGGACGTTTTTGTATTTTTTGCATCGTTCCTACCCAAAGCCAATGTGCCGATGAGGTAAAATTCTACTCCAAAATCAATCTTATATATAAAGCTGAATGTCTGTTTGTATGTCTGTCTGTCTGTATGTATGTATGTATGCACGTATGTTCCGCATAGAAAATTCCATTTCTGAACCGATCCGGCTTGGCATACATATACTTCGGGCCCGTCGGGTGTCATAGGCTACCTTTCGTTATCGATCTATATCGATTTTATCGATTTTTATCGATTTTTTTGCAGAGTTCACCTACGGGGCTGGGAGTTGGCATAGGGGGGTAATCGAGCATGGGGATTTCGAATACAATAGTTTTCAGGATTATTGATTACTTTTATCGATTTCATCGATTTTTTTGTAAAGTTTGACCTACGGGGCTGGGAGTTTGCACACGGGGATAAGTGGGCATGCTGATTTCGAAAACAACACAGGGAGCGGGAAATGAGGGCGGTAGTAATCCCTCCAACCTAGCGGCAGGTCTCGTCGGCAGGTCGCTGGCACCTTTTTCGTGAGGTGACCAGAAAGTGAGACCTCAAATTTAGGCCGTCCCAGACCTTTTTCCAAAAAATTTTTTCAATAATGCCGCCTCGACTCTGTAGAAAATTCCATAAAAGTCTGCGGTTCCAAAACTTCTTCTTTAGGAAAATATCTAGAAGCGCAGGAGAAGCTGCCGGCAACTTCGCGATGTTAGTTGCCGGCAACCTGCCGGCAGCTCGTCGAAATCCGCGAGATGGCAGCTGCCGGCAGGTCAGAGAGCACGGAAAATAACGTGCTCTTTTGAGAGAGGGAGCTGCCGGCATCTCGACGTTCCCCTACCACGTCGAGGTGGCGGCACCTTTGCCGACGGCGTCTGCGAGTTTGCGAATTGCGGCGGTATCACACAGTTTACTTCAGGCGAAAAAATCAAAAATTCTACTTTTCATCAAAAAACTGTCATTTTTCTCATTGTATGAGTTTTTCTTTTTTTTAAACTACGATTTTCTTACAGAGAAAAAATCCAGTAATGCCCTAGAATCATAAAGACACCACCTTTTTGGCGATCCCTTATAAATCTCGTTTGCACCGATTTCGCCCCTCTCTCGCTCATATCAATCAGCTGTTCTTTCAGGTCAAAGTCTCTCATGCAATGTATCGATCCCTCTTGCAGGCAGCCATTTACCAGCGCGTTCCTCCTATTGCTGGCGCAAACGGCAATGGCTGACAAAATGGTCGAATTGTTAACGTGGTGGCACTTCAAGTTAACGCACATAGGTTCGATCGCGCGTGAGGTAGCAATTTTGCGGCTGTCTGCGTCATCAAAATTTAATGTGCGAAATGATTGCGTGCTAAGGTTACATAAGATTATTAAAACCTACAATAACTCCGCGAGCTGCCGGCGGAGTTGGCATCTTTCCGCGATGTGTACCAACTTGACGGCATCAATGATGCCACCAGGTAGGGTAGAGTACTACCGGCCGAGGTGTAGAAGTGGGCACAGGGAAAGGCTTTACAGGGATAGGGATGGGAACTTTATTACAGTGTTTTGACAGGGCCGAGCGGAGCCGGGTAAGCAAGCTAGTATGATACAAAATTCTGTGGCCAGACGGAAGTCTAACAGATATCATTGCTGGACCATGACCTAGATAAGGAAGTTGGTTCTAGAAAGAGGTGAACATTTTGACTATCATTATTCGAATGACTACATGCTTTGACCTGCAATACCTTGTAAAGTAAGGCGTAAGGTAAAATACTCTCATAAGAGCAGCTAAATAAAGGGATGTGTATAGTGTTCGACACAATTTCAATGAATTCACTAACGGAAACATGTCGAACGGTCCCTCAACAGTAGTTTAGCAGCAGTTTGGTGGCACAGTTTCGTTGGTCGGAGTTTATACCATTATTACCGCTTTGTTAAACGCTCAGTTTTCCTCGCCGAGTTTGAACTGCAGTTTTACTAGAATAAACTGTGGCGAAAAACATGAATGCATGCAGAAGTGAAATATTCGAATGTCTGACATATTCTAGTGCTGTCTTTACAGAGTGGAAATGAATTCTGGGGGTACCCCATCAAAAGAAAAAATTTATTATATGTATTCTATATGTATACTACTGTATATCTACTAAGAGCTTATCGTTTACTGTTTGGAGTACTCACGCCTACGAAGCTCAGCATACAAAATCAATCTAGGTACTTTGAATGCGGATACATTTTCAGACAATATCTTCAATTTCAAGTCAAATAAACTGAACAAATATCATATAGGAATGCAGTTAATAAGCAGAAAGATTACCGCTGCGATTGCCTTCGCTATTTTTGCAAATATTCGCATTTAACTTGGGGGGGGGGCGGGGCAGGGAGGAAAGAAACAGTTTGGGGGGGGGGGGGGGGAGGGATTAGGGGAAGAAGAGTGGTTTTGACGCTAAAGTGGATCTGACCTGACTGGTGTCTTTCAAGGACAAATAATTTGTTATGCAGCAGGGAGTATTTTCGACAAGTGAGACTCAGTTCTTGAATCACAAAAAGTCTTGCAATGCTTTCCTTATTCGCACATTACATTCAATGCATTTCGAAGCAGAACTGTGTACCAGTCCCGAATTCATATTCCAAAGAAGGTAATTTGAACTCAAAACCCTCACAATATCTTTCCTCATTTTTGAAAATTTGCGGTGGTCTGAATATTTCCGTGTCTGCGAACTATGTCTGTAAACTTTTACTATGATGAAAGAATGACAGTGTTGGCCATATGAATTTATGCAAATGACAATGACGAATAGAGCCGTACATAAGTATAAGTTAATGTTGGTATATGTGACAAAATGCGATTTTTCCAGAACCTTTTTCACCTTAATTCTTTTACAAAAAGTCATCCAAATTTATACTAGGTCGGTCCGAAAGTTTTGTCGCTTTTTTAATCACCTGTAAACTCCTCACAGTAAACGTAAACAAATGCTCTAAGCAGTATCAAATGCAGAATATTTTCCTCTTTCCACCAACCATGTTTTCGATGCGACAGTTTTGAAGAGCGTTGAAATAATCGGTTAGAAGTGACGACCCTTTGTTTTCACCATGTCACTTCTGCTAATATTCAAAATTTTTATATGAAACTTTTGGGGCTTCAATAATCAGCAAATAAGGCAAACATTTTGCCAACCAATTTCTAAATAATTTTTGAAAAGCCTCGAGATTTGGTAAAATCACGTGACTTGCTACTGCACGAAACACTACAAAATCTTCAATATACTAGCGTTTTAACAGTGGATTTATAGCTACCAATACCTTACAAGATAAATAAGCGATTTTCGCTAAAATATGAACTTTCCAAAGCTTAGGGTACATCAGTGCGTACTCCTAAAATCGAACGCAATGTTTTTCGCAAATTTCGCCTGTCTCGCCAAGAAAAGAAACTGTTAGAAAGAGCAGAAAAAGCTGCATCTAATAATATCTCAACTGCTTACCGTTTCAAAATCTACGAAGTTGGAATGGGCGGAATATAAAATCTGGTCACTTTAAAAATCAAGCTTTATTTATTCTGAAACACAACCACAAAGTTACAAAATGCTTTAGCCGGCAAAAAGTTTGCTCTATCTGCGGCTATGAAAGCTTCTTTGAAAGTCTTAGTTTGAAATTCTGAAAATAACGAATGTCAGATATGGTAAAAACGAAGGGATGTATTAATTTCCAGCGATTATCTCTGCATTCTCCCAATGAAACACAGTGGGAATATAGAGGCCAAAAAGTGGGAGAAATTTTGCATCGAATGCAGCTCAAAGTGTTTGTTTATTCTTAGTGTACGGGATTTGCGAGTCATTTCAAAAAACTGACAAAACTTTCGACGACCGACCTAATCATTATGTTAAATCTAGTGTACCACAAATCGTTATGCTAATCGTACACTTGCAGACCCTACTATTACATCCAAATATTACTGGTAGACTATCCAGTGTTTTATTCTAATAATAAGGCATGGAAATTTATGGATGAAATACTCACCATGCACATAAAGGACAATGATTATGTAAAATTTTTGTTAGCTCAAGCATATCGGATTGTTTTGCGTTTACATTATCAGTTACAAACGCAATTTTTTTAACCGCAAATTCCTATCAGAATAGTACTGCTCAACAATATCATAAAACTATTTTAGGCTTGTTGTTACTATATACTTTCCTGGTCCAAAAGGCTTTTACGTATCTACAGGGTGCGGAAAAGGTACTACCCCTCAAAATAAAGGCAAAAAATTGGCGTAATTCCCAGGTTTTTCTGGTAAATTTGACATAAATCCTAAGATGTGGATGTATTCTAGCAATTTAAAAAAGTAACTTACAAGGGAATGGTTAGAAGTCGAAGTGGTCAATCCATACAAGCTGCACAGCATTCGATGCAGCACAGAATGCTGATTTCAGATCTGTCTTCCATATCTGCAGAGCGCCTTTGTAGGCGAAGTTATGAGCAGCTTTACTGCGGAAAAAATCATATACAAAAATTGCGAAATTAAGCACATTATTGCTCTTCCAAGTCACCTCTACGTATGTGTCATATGAAGTGACCTAGTTGCATGTTTTGGTCCAACACTGAGTTGAGAACGGCTTTGTACGGCCAAGTCTGCACTTCACACGCACAATTTCTTAGCAAAATAATGGTCTTTAGCGGCTTATAATTGCGTCCACAAAAGCGCTCTGCAGATGAGGAAAACAGATTTAGTGTTAGCGTTTTATGCTGCATCTAATGGTGTGTACCTTATACGGATTGGCCGCTTCGACTTCTGACCATCCCCTTGTTAGCAATTCTGAATTCTACCTGGCGACGGATCTCTTTCAGCATCGCATTCCATATCAAATTTGCAACTCCTTTTTATAAATGCGAAAAAAGTGTGAAGTTTTTTGAAAAATTCTTTTGTCTTCAATGTGGATTTGAGTTCTATTGCTGAAGGAATGTTGTAGTGTCTTCAAAATATGCTGGAAGTAGCCAGACTGCAGTTGCAGTATGAGAAAAGTTGGGAAATTTTCCAGCGAAATAGCGTCTGCAGCGCAAGAGAGTGTGACCAGAAAACGTGGCAAAGAAACTAAGTACAGTCGTTTATTCACTCAAAATTATGATTCCCGAACAAAGCCCTCTTTTCACTATTTCTGTTACTTTTTTTGAATCAGAACTTTTGAACCATATTTTGGATCCAATTCATCGAGCAAGCGCAGTGACTAGTTCCTTTCGAGAATTTTTGAAACTCTCCTAGGATATAATTTTCTTTGTTTAGCCAAACTTTTGAATCACTGATCCATAATAAGTAAAGAATTCTGGAGAGGAGATCATGCTCTACATAATACCTTAACTTGGAATTGATATCACTCTTGTGGTATAGTTATTGTCCAAAATTGCGCCCAAACGCTGCGGCGCATCGTCGATGATGTTGCTCGCTGTAATTACTCGTTTGAATAAACAGAAGGAAACCGTTCTAAATCATACTGATCACAGACGAATCTACAAAGCCTTGCCTACATGTAAGAATTAAAAAACTGTAGATTTTCTCCAACTGTGAGATTTTTCAAGAAGCAAACAGAGGGACAGTACTTTTCCTGCACCTTATAGAAACTTGAGGTTACTTACAACTGTCTTCTTGAAAACACCTTGCATTACTCCACGTATAAAGGGGCTACATTGTGAAGCTACATATTACTACTCCTTTGCTTAATTATGGCCAGGGTCAAGCAAGGGGTGTGGCACACGATCGCTGGTTACGACCCCCCCCCCCTGATTGCTGTCTTAATAAGACCCCCCTGAACTATACATTTGAGATAGCATTACATGAAGGCCCTGTCAAACATAATGGGCAACATATCCATAATTAGCATGTCAAATAACCCCTGTAGACAAAGTGTGAGCGAATTCTGAAGATTCAAGATACTAGGCTACCTAAGTGAAATGGTCAAATTCCAACATGGTTAACTTTGTTTTAAAGGTAAACTAGCTATCCGTTTTTGCACTCAAAACAAAGCACTACTCCTTCTTTGTCCACCTCAGGCATCCCGCTTCAGAAGGCCTTCAAACTGTGGAATTAGAAGGCAACCAAAATCTCATTTTTCCCATTTTTCGCTTTTAATGGCTGTGCTTTCACCAAATATTATTTAGAGCTAAGAAGACGAATTAGGCTCAAATCACTCCCCTGAAAACTAGGAGATCTAGGCTATCGATTCATATGAATTTGGTTTGCTAAAAATGCTTTTTTGATATAGTCAATGGGGTGCGGCACACCCCCTTAAAAGCTGCGGCGGCCGCAGCTTTTAAGGGGGTGTGCCGCACCCCATTGACTATATCAAAAAAGCATTTTTAGCAAACCAAATTCATATGAATCGATAGCCTAGATCTCCTAGTTTTCAGGGGAGTGATTTGAGCCTAATTCGTCTTCTTAGCTCTAAATAATATTTGGTGAAAGCACAGCCATTAGAAGCGAAAAATGGGAAAAATGAGATTTTGGTTGCCTTCTAATTCCACAGTTTGGAGGCCTTCTGAAGCGGGATTTCTGAGGTGGACAAAGAAGGATTAGTGCTTTGTCTTGAGTGCAAAAACGGATAGCTAGTTTACCTTTAAAACAAAGTTAACCATGTTGGAATTTGACCATTTCACTTAGGTAGCCTATTATCTTGAATCTTCAGAATTCGCTCACACTTTGTCTACAGGGGGTTATTTGACATGCTAATTATGGATAGGATACGAATTTCATGTTATCACTATTATCAGATTGCCCAACTACGACCCCCTCCCCTTTTGACTCCTCAATACGACCTCCCAGGTGCGGCGTGCCGCACCCCACGCTTGACCCTGATTATGGCTCTTATTGTTAGTGATAAGGCTCGAATGGATTCTCATTTCATTTTGCTTAGAGGTAAAAAGAAAAATTTTTATGGATAAATCTTCATGAATTGCAACATATTCTTTGTACTTGGCTCCCTAATCTATCGAGTTATATTTCTCTCAATGAATATAGTAGGCTTTATAAGATGCGTTCAAGTATCGCACCATGTTTCCTCCATATAAAAACCGAATTATCGGATCTCCGTTTGAAAAAAGAAACTGACATGCTGATCTCCTAGGTATCTACTTATTCATGCATGTATTTCTACGCACTTACATGCACAAATTCCGTCCATCTTCGGCTAGAAATTGGAAAAAAGGAAATCAGCATGATTCCGTTAAAGTAGTGCTATGTCGTTCCCATAAAGTGAATCTATAATACATTCAATCTTCATGAGTATACTGATTAACCTTTCCATAGGCGCTAGTTTTTTCTGAGAACTATTAGATTCATCAATCATAGCATAGGAAACCTAAAAAAGCTGTTTACATTCTTGGCTCAATATCTCACAGCTTTCAGCCATACGAATAACAACTTCTGTGGTTGTCTGATGCAGAGATATGTGCGTAAGCACGTTAGAACTCCTTAGTGTTAGCAGAAACGTTTTAATTTTAAAAAAATTATATTCTGGGTTACGCTGCAAGTAAATCAAGCTTCTCGCAAATTTTTGGAAGTTAACTAGAGCTGTTAGAAAAGAAAAAGGAAACAGTAAATTTTTGTCAAAATGCAAAAAGTGGAGGACCAAGTCGCATAGGTACAGATCAATTTTCATAACAGATATTAGGTGGGTCCAATTGTTTGTGCCGTTTTTTAAACCTACTCTGAAATCGTTCAGAATGATGATAGACAAATCGTTTGAAATTATCCGATGCAGAATTTCTTTCTCTTTCCAGTAGCTATGTTGCCGTTGTAAATGTTTCGACGAGCACTGTGATAGTTGCCGAAAACTATTTAGAAACCATTTTCACCATGTCTAACTTTCACTAATTTTCACAATTTTTATTTTAGACTTTTGAAGGTGGTTTGATAACTACCTGATAAAGCAAATCTTTTCAAATTGATCCAACTTTTTGCATTTTTTAGCTTTCCCTTTAGAATCAAACCGAAATATTTCAGCAGAGCATTGAGTTTTGAAAAAATTGCGTGACACATAATTGCACCAAACACTGCGAAATCCTTGAAATATTTAAGTTCTTAAACTCGTTTATTACTTTCAATAGTATCACAAAGGAAATGAAGCAATTACGGTTTAAAAATGGATAGATTTTGGAATTTCGACTACAACCTTGCGCACCCGTAAAATTGGGTATTGCGATTTTGTTTGCAAAAGTCGCGTGTTTCGCGAAGAAAAGGTAGTTGGAAAGAGAAGAAGAAGAGGCATCGAAAGGTAACTAAATTGTTCAACGTCTGATGTTTGCGAGTTCATAGCCAAATATAAAATTTGGTCACTTCAGAAATATATTTCAGTAATTTTAGAAAGCATGCCAGAGAGATGCAAAAAATGCATTAATTTGCAAAAGGCTTGCCCTATCGGGTGGTAGAGCACTTTCAAAAGCTTAAAATGGAAATAATAAAATTCTGCGAAAATTAGAATAGTAAAAATGAAAGGTTCTAGTTTTCGGCAATTATCGCAGGAAACATAGCTGCTGGAAAGAGGAAGAAATGCTGCATCGGAAAGTATTCAAACGATTTGTCTATCATTATTCTGAGCGATTTCAGAATAGGTCTAAAAACGGCACGAACTTTTGGACCTACCTAATATAATAGAATTTGACCATCTATTGCTCTTTTTATCGTGCAAGTACATTCATTGAGTTCTCATCTCAAACTATCACTCAGAAGCAATATGAGCAACTTCACATGCTGTATTCGGTCGGTAAAATACTGTGTTTTTGCAAGTATTTATACAAAATTCGTCATTTCTCCTGGAAAGCCTATGAAAAGTCATAATTTTATCCTTTACTATTTAGGTTTTTAGTAGTAACTAGCTGGCTTGCCCGGCTCCGCCGGGCCTGCCAGCTAGACCCGTGTACGTATGTTCCGAATAGAATTGGGACCGAACTTTGCACACATACACTTCGGGGCACGGAGCTTGTCACAGTCCACTTTTCGTTATCGATCGATGTCGATTTTACCGATTTTTTGCAAAATTTGAGCTAGGGGGCTAGGATTTTGCACAGAGGGGTAATCGAGCATGCTGATCACCCCCTTCGGGGTGATCAGCATGCTCGATTACCCCCCTCTGCCAAATCCCAGCCCTCTAGCTCGAATTTTGCAAAAAATCAATAAAATCGATATCGATCGATAACGAAAAGTAGCCTATGACACGCTCCCTGCCCCGAAGTATATGTGTGCCAAGTTTGGTCCCGATCGGTTCAGAAATAAAAATTTCTATTCCGCACATACGTACAGACATACATACAGACAGACATACAGACAGACATACAGACAGACATTCAGCTTTATATATAAGATTGTGTATATGAAAAGATCCCGAAAGTGCTCTACTAGATCCCAAGTGGTAAGTTTCGTCATTTTTCCCTTCTTATTTCTCTAACTACGAAAATTAAACAGCAGTGTATATATGAATGACTGCATAGCTGAACTAATATGTTAACTGAAAGGCGCAAGACTTTTAAACGGAATTCCGAGTTTTGGCATTATACAGGGTGTCCCAAAAAAATGTGCCTACTGTTTGATTGTAAATAACTCTCTTGTAATGAAGTGTTTCGAGACGCTTTAGGTAATATTTTGTAGAGCGAAGTTGAACTTACATTTACAGTATGGAGCGAATCATTTATCGCTCTTCATTACTGTAGGATTACGGTACAAACTTCCAGCCTATGGAAAAATTGTGAAATATACCGCCTAACATAATTTTTTTCAAAAAATCTGAAAAAGCGTATACTAGGGTTTTCGCGCATGCTGATTCCATCTAACAGCTTCTTACGAGTGTTTTCAGCTTTTTTGACGGTGTAAACACATTTCTGACAAATACTGGGAATTAAATTATGACGGTTTACCCGGGATAACTTTGGAAAGAAGCATCACAGCTAAGTGGAAATTTCAAATTCGAAAACAGTGGCTTTTATTGCCGTAGTATATGAGTTTTTGGCTTGTTTGGTTTTGTCCCGAGACAAAATATAGCCTCCAATGGCCCAAAATCCTTGTCGAAGTTCGTACCGTAGTCCTACAGTAATGAAGGGCGATAGATGATTAGCTTCATACTATAAATCTCAGTTTAACCTCGCTCTATAAAATGGTACCTGAAGCTTCTCGAAACACTTCATTACAAGAGAATTATTTACAATCAAACAGTAGGCACATTTTTTGGGACACCCTGTATATTGCTCATGGACTTCGGATTCAATCTTTGAATGAATAGGTTTAGGGTAATGTTCGATGATAATCTAGTAGAGCTCTTTTTTTTACTCTGACGGATACACCCCATAAGCGTTTTTAAGTGCCTGACCTGTCTAAAATTTGCCGCTAGTTCCATTCCCTACTCGTCTAATGTTGTGCAATTGTTCTCAAAAAATAAATCTTTTAAAAATCAGTCGGTGAACTGCTGAGCTGGCGCGGTTGTCGTTATTTGCGCATTTAGTACTAGAAATGGCGTCACTAACTAGCTTAGCCTTCACGTCATTCCTACACTTCCAAAGAATCACCTCTCTTTCAACCTTTGCCTAAAGGCTGCTGCATGACGAAAGCGCAATACCTTTCGGCGCAAACGCGGCTCTGTTAGCCGCAGAGCGCATAAAGCGCAGGATCTACAACGGTGAAGATAAGCGCGCCGAGTTCGCGCCCGCTCAACTAATTCTGCTATTGCGTTCGTCATGCAGTAGCCTTTACATACAGGGTGTTCCAAAGTTAAGTACACACTTTTCAATTGTTAGTAGCTCTCTTTCCATTGTGTTTTTCCCGCCATCTAACAAGGGAAGGATGGTTGTTCGAGTGGCCTTTTGAGATGGGTTGTATGCCTTGGTGGAGGGCATAGAACGCTGATTTCAAATCTTTCTTCCTTATCTGCGGCACGTTCTTGGACGAGGAGTTATGAGCGTTTAAAGAAGCAAAAAACGGGTGTTTTTCTTGGATAAAAACAATTGCTAATATTCCCCCAGCGCTTGAATGAGAAAACTGGAGTGCGAATATATCTCACCTAAGAGTATTTAATTATAGAGTGCTGAAAAGGTCAACTGGTCCATTTAAGCGCTAGGAATAATGTTACTAAAGTTTCAATAATATTTGCACATTTGATTTTGCTAGGAATAATGTTACTAAAGTTTTAATAATATTTGCACATTTAATTTTTTCTTCAATAAACGCTCATAACTTCTCGTGCAGGGACGCGCCGCAGATATGGAAGGCAGATTTGAAATCAGCGTTTCATGCTTTTTAATACGGTATATAAATCATCGCAAAAGGCCACTTCGACTGACCATCCTTTCCTTGTAAGTACTATTCTGTAGAGGAGGCTTCAGCTTATATATACAGTATGAAGCAAATCATGATCGCTCTCCGTTACTGTAGGATTACGGTAAGAACTTCCTGCATGTGTAACATTGTGAAATATGCCATCTGACAAAATTTTTCAAAAAAAAATCTGAAAAATCGTGTACTAGGATTTTCGCGCACGCTGATTCCACTACACAACTTTTTACGAGTGTTTC
The DNA here is from genome assembly GCA_958299035.1 of Cylicocyclus nassatus. Lineage (NCBI taxonomy): Eukaryota > Metazoa > Nematoda > Chromadorea > Rhabditida > Strongylidae > Cylicocyclus > Cylicocyclus nassatus. The sequence goes on along the minus strand of CATQJL010000001.1, from coordinate 92,863,517 downwards.
AGCTTTTTTGACGGTGTAATCACATTTCTGACAAATACTGGGAATTTTGTTATTAAGGTTTACCTGGGATAACTTTTAAAAAGAAGCATCACAGTAAAGTGGAAGTTCCAAATTCGAAATCATCCATTCCATCACCATAATATAAGAGTTTTTGGCTTGCTTGGTTTTGTTCCAAAGCAGAATATGGCTTCCAATAGCCTGTAATCTTTGTTGAAGTTCTTACACTGATCCTACGGTAATGAAGATCGATCGGTGATTCGCTCGATACTGTCATAAGTTGAAGGCTCCTCTACAGATTGGTGCTTGAATGGCCCAAAAAGAGACAATGGGAAGAAAGATATTGACGATTGAAAAGTGTGTACTTACTTTTGGGACACCCTGTATTGTTGAAGTTCCAATCCATCCAAGCATTCTTTCTTTGGAGAAACGCATCAGTCCGCATAGGCGTAAGCATTGTAATAGTAGTAGCCAGTGGTATTGTTTTACCGAAATACAGACGACGATGGTCTGAAATGTTGGAAACTCTGAGCTCTTTTGAGTTTGTTAGTTTTACCTGCGTACTGAGTGTTCTTTAGTAAACTAATATTAGCGCGCTTTAACTAGAATTTTTTTAAAAAAGTGTTCTCCACAATTAACGTTTTCCTAAGAGGATAGGTTAATCAAGCGTATTAGCTTGCTTTCTAGATGCTGAGCGAACTAAACCTATATGACATGCTTAAATGCGGCCTAAAGGGACTCAACATTGTTTCCAACGTAAGTCTACATACTCACCTGCTATGGAGGACGGGTACAGGCGTGCAAGTTTCCTCCTCCCTTTCGGAGAAACGAAGCCTAAACGAACACAGTGAGGAGAGTGGAAGAGTATGCAAACAAGATGTGGTACTATGCTGCCGAGCCTTTTCCTTCTCCATTCCTAACGTCTCAATACTTTTCACTTTCAGAATTATTTGTTTGACTCATTTTAAAAGAAGCATGCCCTTAGGGAGCGGAAATGATTTTGACTTTTCGCAGAAATCAATAGCATATTCAACTTGTTGGTCAAGACTTCCATCACATCCCTTGCTACAATTTGATGAAATCCTTCGACTTTGGAATAAGTTCTGGTTGAACTTTTTTTGACAGAATAGGATACGGAATTGCACTAATGATCGGCAAGGATGAGTATTTAGTCAAGGTCCCATCAGAGCACTGATAACATATCTGCTTTCCTTATGTGATGTTTTGTGCGAGAAGTTATAGAACTTTGATTAAACAGCTTTTTCAGTGCCTACATCGAATACGGTTATGTTCCACCATTAATTGTACATAAGATAGTCAACAATCTCCCAACTGCGCTCTCAGCATAGTAATGCTTGCGATTGTTGATTACCTTATGTATAATGCTGAGGGTTTGTCTGTATGTCTGTATGTATGTATGTATGGCTGTGTGTCTGTGCCTGTGCTGGTCTAAGAATATCCGTTCGAAAAGGGGGAAGGGGGAACGAAAATTTTGGAGGGAGGTGCGGGGCATTAGCCACGCACTACGAAAATTTTGGGCTTGCCAAACCTTTATATTGGCTAGTGACCCCGAAATATCAGAAAAAGGGGACGGTATCAGCCCACGAAATTTTTTACAAGACTAATCCGAATTTTCAAAGATTTCAAGAATTATTCGATTATTTGCAAATGTAAATAAGCCACTTGTACATTTTCGTAACTTGTAATTTTCAAAGATCCCCTACCCCCACCCCTCCCCGGAGCCCTCTCCTCGGTCGACTACTGGTCTGGAGTGAGAGAACTTATCTACCCAAACAGCTGCCGCAACGTAAGGAGGCCATGAACTGCCGGCAACGCTAAATAGCACCTTTGCACAGTAACAAAATTGATTTTTGCACAAAATAGCTTGTCCTTATCTTGTGATATCCTGTAAGACATGAAACCTGGATCTATCTGGAATTTCGAAATCAAAGTTCAGGTAAGATTTTCTCGCCAAAATTGTTCATTGCGGTTTTGCAGTGGGTGATGAAGTCACTCGACTGGGACGAGACAGGCATAAGAGTTCATGGGAGATTCCTGTCTAGTCTTCGTTTTGCGGACGACATCGTTCTCTTTTGGAGCAGTATCTCTGAAGCAGAGACGATGTTGAAAGAACTAAACGAAGTAGGGAAGAAGATAGGACTGCGAATAAATCGGAAGAAGACAGGTTCTTGAAGAACGCCGTTTGCGAAAATGCAGAAATGGAATTGGGCTCCTCTATCATGGAGAAGTCTTCTTACGTGTACCTCGGACGTTCGATGAACATGGAGAACGACTTGAGGGGAGAACTTAACAGAAGAAGAAGAGCAGCCTGGCCGCCTTCGGGCCTCTGGAGGAAGCCACCGACCAACTCACAGATCCAGAGCTTTGTGCCCACATGTTAGACTCAACCGTTCTCCCGGCGCTCTGTTACGCAGTGTACTTGGGCCGACCCACCCACAGAGCTCTCGAGCGCAGTTTTCTGAAGATGACCCGACGCAAGCAACATCTAGTCGGACTTCGCAGTACGGATATGAGATGAATGACGTTGCGAAAGCGAAACCCGATGGTCCGATTACGCCATTAGAAGAACAGACGACAGATGAACACCAAGAATATCTGTGTGGATTCCTCGCGAAGCCAGGAAGCCTTCCTCCCCAAGGAAGACCACCAACGAGATGGGCAGACGTGTTTGTGGAACGGATGGACCAGCTGAGAAATTAGCTGGATACGATATTCGCACCTGGAACTCGTGGACGCAGCCATCGACGGCAACCAAGAAGATCGTGGATGTTTGAAGCGAGGGACAGGGACAAATGGCAACTTTTGTGCTGGGGCCCGACGCCACGTGAAGACGGGCCATCTAAGTATCTAATGCTAACTTAGATTCGCCTTCTGAGATGGGACGCATATATTTGGGATCAGCTTGGAACGCTGATTCCAAATATGCTGTTACTAGCTGCTTAGCGTTATTCTGAAACGAGTTATGGTCTCGTTTCCATGCAAAATTTGCATGCTCCTCGACCTACTGATGCTACAGTGTAGACGTTTAGGTGGTTTTGCCATTGTATAATGCTCCCTTTTAAGATCGAATGAATTAATTTGATGCTAGTTCCACATCCTAGCACTTCTTTCGAGAATTCTTATCATCACGCCGTCTTACGACATTCAGAAGTTTGCTAATTGCTCGCAACAGCAAGCCCATAACTCGCTCCGCAATAACGCTAAGCAGCTAGGAACCGCATATTTGGAATCAGCGTTTGAAGTTGATTTCATATATATATATATATGAAATATAATAATAATATATATATATATATTGGGTTGTCCCGAAAGTTTTGTCGGTTTCTTTCATCGATCACTGAAACTCACAGAACACCAATCCATGGACAAACTAGATACCATTTGATTCAGATTTTTATCCTCTTTCATACAGCTATATTTCCTCTCTGATTTACCCTGCCTTTGCGATGTTATCGCCATGAATTTTTGAGCAGCTCAGCAGTAATGCCAATCTTTCCTGAATTTTAAAAATTTTTGTAGTAATGTTTTCAAAGAGCGCTGATAATTGTTATGTAAAGCAAACCTTTGGCTACATTGTGTTTATTTTAGATTACAGGGCCGCGTTTACTAAGTCCGTTATAATTAATTATTTAACAAAAACCGCGACTTTTTGATTACATTTACCACGTAAAAGTACCGAAAATTCCAAAAAGCTGCTTTTTCAAGGCAAATCATACTTGGTCATGTTGCATAAATGTCTTTAATAAGAATCATTTTTCAATTTGGAGAAACTTTCAATATTCCGTGAATTTGCTGCAGTTGCGTGTTTCATAATTTTGCCAAAAATCGAGACCTCTTAAGAAATTATTTTTTTCAAGGCATAAACAGCAGATTAGGAGAATCTAAAAATGTGGCCTTTTAGTCCGAGAATTGCTCTATTAGAATCATACTTAATCATTTTAGAAACTTTAGAATGAAATTTTTGAAAATTAGCCAAACTTTGAGCAGATAAATTTGGCGGATGGAGAATTTTAACAAATATCGAAAAGAGCATACAAGATTGTGGCTCGATGATTTATCCATAAGAAAGAGAAGGAAAAGCTGCATCGAATGCATGTTGAAACTCGCTCAGATGTTTATTGTGCATGGTTTTGTAGTGGTTTGAAAAAACCGACAAAACTTTCGGGACAACCTAATATGTGTCTCACCTCGAAAGGCGAATCAAATCTAATCTTGGTATCCTTCCCTTGTAAGTAAGTAGCAAGATTTTCGTCCGATTAGGTTAAAAGTTGGCACCTAGAGGTTTCCTATCACTGTGTTTCCGAATATGCTTGTGATTTTGCTTGAACTTCAAAATGTTTTGAACAGTCGTTCGCTGATCGCTGTTTTAGATTCCAAAAATAAGAAATTGAAGTTTTAGCATTACAATCAGAGGTGCGATAGTGGGAACCGATTCTCCCCCTACCTTCACTTTTGAGCTGGTACAGGGTGACCACCTTCACTTTTGGAATAAAAATTTTTTCGCTGGACGATAAAGAAGGAAAATAAGCAAAACAAACGCAAAAAAGATTATTGAAAGCATGTATGCATGTATAAAAAGGCATATATATTTAAAATAAACGTGTTCAGTAAATGGTGTATTTGGAAGTAAAACTTAGCGAAAATGCATGGATTGTATTAGGTTGTTGCAAAAATAATGTCCGTTTTGCAAATTTTCATTTTGGAAGGCTATAACTTCGTTCAGTCTCCATATTTTTGAATGCGGTCAAGACCATCAGAAACAGCAAAGCTTTCTTAACTTAGCGCGCCTCTGCCCGTACTATATCGCAAACGGGAAAAAATCATGCTTCAGAAAACTGAAAGTTTTTCTCTTGAAAACCTCGTCTTCAAGAGCTTACAGCTCACTTCAAGCTTTGTCCCTATGTCTGATAATCAGCTTATATTGTAGATGCAGGCCAATAGTATACGTGTGTATAGAAAGAAACTCCAACGAAGGAGTTCTGCGAAAAGAAAAGATAAAAATTCAAGAATGTTCACTTTTTTGAGCCTATTTGTTGTAGGCTTGTAAGTGCCTAATTATGAGAATTTGGAATTTTTCGCGCACTGATAGCTAAGTTTCTCTTCAAAGATTGTGATTAAGGAGTGCTAATTTCAAGCTTACAGAAATGGGCGAAGCTTTGGCGATTGCCTTGATTACGAGAAATTTCTGATCCATAGAATGCCAGCAGCGAGTATCTATTTCGAGGCGTCAATTTCTCAATCCAGATATCTCCAAAAAATCTACATAAGCATGCAGTAGGTAAACAATCTTCATCCAACACATTCGCTCGTTTTCAGAAAAAATCGTTTATTTGCTCCTGAATTGTGGTCAAGAAAGTGAAAGCTATGAGATTCTGATTTTGAGTGCGGATGTGGAAAGTGCTGATGGAATTCTCACAAATGAGGATAGCAGCTTAATTTCACCACCATTAGAAAGAACATGAAGAGAGCTTTCCAATGATATGCAGAGCTATATCGAAAAAGAAAGTTTGATGGAAAAAAATTTGTTCGGAATGTAGGCCTAGAAAAACGGACATTATTTTTGCAACAACCTAATATTATGCAAATTTTGTTATAACGTACAGCGAAGGAAGTATTAGGTCGGTGCAAAAGTTTTGTCAGTTTTTTCAATCCATCGGCAATCATGCTAGAATGAAGATAAACAAAGACTTCAAAAAGTATCCGATGCAGAATTTCTTCCTCCTTCTAGCTGCTAAACTCCCGTGGTGTTTCGTTGCGAGAGTGACGAGATATTTGCTGCAAATTGCAACCACTCGTTTTACCATGTCCAACTTTCGCTAACTTTCAAAATTTTTGTATGAGACTTCCGAAGGAGCCCTGATAGCCAGCAGATAGGGCTAACCTTTTGCCAACTTGTGCAATTTTTTCTTTTTATAAGCTGCTTTTATGGATTTTTGCTAAGTAATTTTCTAAAAGTCTTGTGTATTGGAAAAATTGCATCGCCTGTTATTGCACCAAACACTGCAGAACCTACAGAAAACTGAGGTTTCAGCACATGATTATTACTACCGCTACCATTACAAATTAAATGAGCGATTTTCGCTTCAAATTATGGAGATTTTGAAACATAGGTTACGCCTGTGCGCACTTCTAAAATTGAGGAATACTGCGATTTTTTTCCACAAACTTCTCCTGTCTCGGCAAAAAAAGACAAGTATTAGAAAGAGGAGAAAAATCTGCATCGAACGGTGACTGAAGTGTTTAACATTTTATGTTCTACGAGATCAAAATAGGCTGAATGTATAATTTGGTCACTTCAAGAAATAAATCGTAGAAATTCTGAAATACAAGCTGTAGGGCTACAAAAAATTGCTTCTATTGGCAAAAGGTTTGCCCTATCCGATGGTTATCAGGGCTCCCTCGAAAGTCTCATAAAAATTTTAAAATTTAGCGAAACTTGGACATGGTAAAAACGAGTGGTTGTAATTTGCAGCAAATATCTCGTCATTCTCGCAACGAAACACAATGTGAGTTTAGCAGCTGGAAAGAGGAAGAAATTCTGCATCGGGTACATTTTCAAGTCTTTGTTTATCTTCAATCTAGCGTGATTGCCGATGGATTGAAAAAACTGACAAAACTTTTGCACCGACCTAGTAAATCGATCCAGGCAGTAACGGCCGAGAACCAGAATTTTGAATACTTAAATAGTGAAAAATCATACGAAATTTCCACTGTTATAAATCTGTGGTTTGAAAATGTCAGCAGTTGCGACTTCATAGGTTGTAAAGAGTAAATGGTGCTCTATCAGATAGTGAAGGAATCGAGTCGACTTGAGAGATACTCTTTGAAACAGAGGTGCGATAGTCGGAGCCGATTCTCCGCCTACCTTCACTTTTGAGCTGGTACAGGGTGACCACCTTCACTTTTGGGTTTGAAAAACTTTTTTTGCTAAAGCTCAAAAGAAGGAAAATAAGCAAAAGGAATGTAAAAGAAAGTATTAAGAGCATATATTTGTGTAGTAGGTTGATCCAGGTAGTAACCGCCGAGAACCAGAATTTCGAATGATAAAATAATGAAAAATCGTGAAAAATCATTCCACTGTTACAAATCTGCTGGCTGAAGACCTCCGCAGTTGCGACTTTATAGGTTTTGAAGGGTAAGTGTTGTTCTACCAGACAGTGAAAGAATCAGTTTGGTTCGAGGAGTGGCCGCCGAGAACGAGAATTTTGAAAACCCTTAAAAATCTTCTCAATTTTAGGTTGCTTAATGACAACTGACATTTAAACTTTTATAAATCCGGACTTTGAAGGTGTGTGATGTTGCGATTTCATAGGTTTTGTAGTGTGAGGTTTGCCCTGTCAGAATGTGTCTTAGCTGTACCGATCCAGTGAAACATCGTCGAGACCCAGGCTCTTAAAAAAGCGGGTAAAAAACTGTTTTTTAGCTCATAACTTCTTCAGAACTGCATGAATCATGTTGCGACTTTATAGGTTAGGTTCTCCTCTTCAAGAGCTTCCAGATGATATATAATATGTGGGGGATTCAATGTTTCTTGCGGCTTTAACCCGGGATGGAGTACTCCTCTTCACTAATTCTCCACCCGCCCATTTCAATGTATTGGCGGGAGGCCGCCAGTGGAGAATTAGTGAAGAGAGGTACTCCACCCCCGGGCATATGCCGTGGGAGGCGTAAATCCTCCACATATTATATATCACTAGCTGGCTTACCCGGCTCCGCCGTATCCGGACCAAACTTGGCACACATACACTTCGGGCCCCGGCGGGTGTCACAGTCCACTTTTCGTTATCGATCGATGTCGATTTTACCGTTTTTTATCGATTTTTTTGCAGAGTTCACCTACAGGGCTAGGAGTTGGCACAGGGGGAAGTGAGCATGGGGATTTCGAATACAATATTAGTTTTCAGGATCGTCCATTACTTTTATTGATTTTATCGATTTTTTGTAAATTTTGACATGCGAGGCTGGGATTTTGCACAGGGGGGCAATCGAGCGTGCTGATTACGAACACAATATTAGTTTTCAGGATCGTCCATTACTTTTATCGATTTTATCGATTTTTTTTGTAAAATTTGACCTGCGGGGCTGGGAGTTTGCACAGGGGGTAATCGAGCATGCAGATTACGAATACAATATTAGTTTTCAAGATCGTCCATTACTTTTATCGATTTTATCGATTTTTTGAAAATTTGAGCTAGGGGGCTGGAATTTGGCACAGGGGGTAATCGAGCATGCTGATCATCCCCTTGGGGATGATCAGCATGCTCGATTACCCCCCTGTGCCAACTCCCAGCCCCCTAGCTCAAACTTTGCAAAAAAATCGATAAAATCGATAAAAGTAATCGATAATCCCGAAAACCAATATTGTATTCGGAATCCCCATGCTCGATTACCCCCCTGTGCGAACTCCCAGTCCCGTAGCTCAAACTTTGCAAAAAAATCGATAAAATCGATAAAAGTAATCGATAATCCCGAAAACCAATATTGTATTCGGAATCCCCATGCTCGATTACCCCCCTGTGCGAACTCCCAGTCCCGTAGCTCAAACTTTGCAAAAAAATCGATAAAATCGATAAAAGTAATCGATAATCCTGAAAACCAATATTGTATTCGGAATCCCCATGCTCGATTACCCCCCTGTGCCAACTCCCAGCCCCGTAGGTGAACTCAGCAAAAAAATCGATAAAAATCGATAAAATCGATATCGATCGATGACGAAAAGTAGCCTATGACACCCGCCGGGGCCCGTAGTGTATGTGTGCCAAGTTTGGTCCGGATCGGTTCAGAAATGAAATTTTCTATTCGGAACATACGTACAGACAGACAGACAGACATACAGACATACAGACAAACAGACATTCAGCTTTATATATAAGATTTGAAAGCTCTTGATGAGGAGAATCCAACCTATGGAGTCTCAACATGAATTATGCAATTCTGAAGAAGTTATGAGCTGAAAAACGGTTTTTTACCTGCTTTTTTAAGAGCCTGTATCTCGACGATGTTTCAATGGATCGGTACAGCTAAGACATATTCTGATAGGGCAAACCTCACCCTACAAAACCTCTGAAATCGCAACATCACACACCTTCAAAGTCCGGATTTATAAGAGTTTAAATGTCAGTTGTCATTAAGCAACCTAAAATTGAGAAGATTTTCAAGGGTTTTTCATTCTCGTTCTCGGCGGCCACTCCCCAAATCAAACTGATTTTCTCACTTTCTGATAGAACAACACTTACCCTTCAAAACCTATGAAGTCGCAACTGCGGAGGTCTTCAGCCAGCAGATTTGTAACAGTGGAATGATTCTTCACGATTTTTCATTACTTTATCATTTGAAATTCTGGTTCTCAAAGGTTACTGCCTGGATTAATCTACTGTCTTTGCTGTACATTATAACAAAATTTAATTAATAAAATACGTACAGTTCCGCTGTGTTTTACTTCCAAATTATTTAATAAGTATGTTTATTTTAGATATTTATGACGCTGTATACAAAAAAATGCTTTCAATGATCCCTTTTGCATTGGTTCGTTTATTTTCCGCGCACTGGCGGCAACGACCCGGAAAGACGTTAATGCTCTGCTCCCCCCCCCCTTCAACCCGGTCGACGTTTTTGGGAGGTGATTGTCCGGCACTACCACCTTCACTTTTGGCCGGCCAGTGGTAGCTGGGACCACCTTCACTTTTGGTAAGCCCGGCTCCCCCCATCGCACCTCTGCTTTGAAAACCAGATTTCTAAAAATTTACGCAATTTTTGCGTGTTTTTTGACAGTTGAAAGTTAAACTCATCTAAATCTTGCAAGTGAAAGTGTGTGATGTTGCGACTTTATAGGTTTTGTAGAGTAAGGTTTGCCTTATCTAAATATATCTTAGCCATACAGATTCACTGAAACAGTGCCAAGATCCGGAGTCTTGAAAAAGCAGGTAAAAAAGCGCTTTTTGAATTTCAACAGCTCATAACTTCTTCAGAACTGCATGAATCATGTTGCGACTTCATAAGTTAGTTTCTTCTCATCAAGACCTTTCAGATGATATAAAAGTTGTGGGGGTTAAGGGCCTTCTACGAATTATGCCCGTGGGGGGAGCCTTTTCATACCAAAGTCTCCCCCTAGCCCACTGTAATGTATTGGAGGGGGGAGACTTTGGTATGAAAAGGCTCCCCCCACGGGCATAATTCGTAGGAGGCTCTAAACCTTTACATATTACATATCATCTGAAAGCTCTTGATGAGAAGAAACTAACCTATGAAGTCGCAACATGATTCATGCAGTTCTGAAGAAGTTATGAGCTGTTAAAATTCAAAAAGCGCTTTTTTTACCTGCTTCTTCAAGACTCTGGATCTTGGCACTGTTTCAGTGAATCTGTATGGCTAAGATATATTCAGATAAGGCAAACCTTACTCTACAAAAACCTATGAAGTCGCAACATCACACACTTTCATTTGCAAGATTTAGATGAGTTTAACTGTCAACTGTCAAAAAACACGCAAAAATGGCGTAAATTTTTAGAATTCTGGTTTTCAAAGACTATCTCTCAAATCGACTCGATTCCTTCACTGTTTGTTAGAGCCCCATTTACTCTTTACAACCTATGAAGTCGCAACTGCTGACATTTTCAAACAACAGATTTATAAAAGTGGAAATTTCGCAGTATGTTACGACAAAATTTACTTAATAAAATCCGTACAGTCCAACAAACTTTTACTTCCAACTACACCATTTACTAAACACGTCTACTTTAAATTTTTATAGATAAAACTTATGAATATTTTTAATATTCATCGTATCTGTGGCCCTAAAGAGGGCCGTTGGGTCACAGTTCGACTTAGAAAGATAGCTCTGCTCGAGCGTTCTACCCCCTCCCCCCCCGGTCGACGTTTTTGGGAGGTGAGTGTCCGACACTACCACCTTCACTTTTGGCCGAACAGTGGTAGCTGGGACCACCTTCACTTTTGGTGGGCCCGGCTCCCCCCATCGCACCTCTGATTACAATTCTGAAGTTGACTTCGTCCTCGAATAGAATTCTGTTTTTTGCTTTCTACGTTCTAAGCGAAACCACCAGCTTATTTGGAAACACCATGACAGAAACCATTAAATGTGTCTTTTCAAATTTGCAGCGGAATTTATTGACAAAACTTATCCAAACAAAATTTTGAGGTTTTAAGCAAAATTACAGGGATACGGCACCGTGATAGATAGAAACCCTGTAAATACCAATTATTATCCTAATCGGACGAAATCTTTCTGAACCGACTTCGAGAATTCAGATAAATCCAGGTTTCATGACAGGATGCCATAGGATGAGACAAGCTAATGTGTCCACAACTCAGTTTTACTACGGTGCAATTGTGCTGATAGTCTCTTGACCCCCATGACTATAGGCTGTACAACCAGCATTGGTTATGCGATGTCGCGCCTGCGGCAGCTTGCGGCGGAACCGATGCTGATTGGTACAGCCCATACGTTGCGGCAAGTGTTTGGATAGATAACTTCCGTTTCCCCTGGTCTGTGCATATGTCCCCAATAGAAATTTCAAACCGATCCGGCAAGCTCTGCTCACATACACTTCGGGCTGGCCGGGTGTCGTAGACTTTTTCGACCAGTGTCGATTTTATCAAATTTTTCTTGCAAAGTCTGAGCTACCCGGTTAGGAGTTGACTCGTGCATATAACTGAGTATGCTGATTACGAATGCAGTATTAGTTACAAGACTATTGATTGCCTCGAATTTTTCGGTTATTTACAAACACTGAGCTCCGGGACGAAGAGTTGGGCAGGGGGATCTGATTACACGTACAATATATGTTTTTCAGAGTTACCAATTATTTGCAAATTTTAAACGGGGGCTGGGAATTAGGAAGGGGGGGGGGGGTAGGGGAGGGGAAGGAGAAAGGGATCATGCTATTTTTGAAAACACTGGTGCAGGGAGCTGGCCCAAATAGGTGGGACAGGCAGAGGAAAATGTTGTGTTAAAGTAGTACGGAATGGTGAATTCTTTTTCTTTCTCAGAAAAGTCTCACAAATTTCGGAAAGCAGGTATGATAAGTGTCTCGAAGAATCCCTAATGATGTAAATCTCTGCCGAATATAAGTGAAAAGATTTTTTCATAATGTGCAGCGGAAGAATTTAGTCTCGTTTCTTTCGTTTTTTTCGAATATCATCATTCTGGGAAACTTTAATTGGTGGGAAACAAGGGGTAGAGATACTGCATGAGTTTGACTTACTGCTTTACCAATGGCCTTAAGCATCTTTGCAAGTACTTTAGAAACTGCAATCATTTAATTTTATTGTTAGTTTGCATGTATGAGAGGTCATTAATCAATGCAGTACGCATAGTTTTTTTCTGCGCAACGTAGCAGTTTCGAATGAAGGAGTGAAAGGGGTTTTGCAATGGAGTGGCAGAACCTTTGCGGCATTTTGATACAGTAAAAAAAGAAGTTACTTAATGAACAAATGATTTTCAACCTGATGTTTATTGCCTCCCAATATTCGGAGTATAGTATATAGTTGGACCTAAAGAGAAACGATATCCAGTGCAGATTTCATGGGTGCTGATAGTAGCTACATCCGATACTACATTGCTGCATTCCAATTTCGCTAATTCTTGAGATGGTATTTTTTGGAATGCGATGTGGGTATCGAAGATTTCTATCAAAGTGCAGGCAGCGCCCATCTCTTTACCTGAGAATATACCTGGGTTTGTGATGCCGTAGCTGCCCCTGCTGTATATTGCACATAATCCCGTGCTTTAAACTACTCAAATGTTATTTGATCTTGAAAACAAGCTAAAACTCCCATATTTTACAACTTCGCACTTGACTTCTTCATAGCAAGCCCTTAAAGGCAGTGGATCGGCAAAATCCAACGACTCTGGATTTTAACGAGGTAGGTTCCTTATCGCCCAAGTTATGAAAACAGCGCAATCCCGGTTGCACAGCATGCTTTCCCTGCCGAGAAAATCGTTCTAAAATTTACACGCGCAGGCCAATCTTACACGCATCTGGACGAGTTGGCAATTTCTTACCATCCCCGGACTGTCGATAATTCGTTAGGATGTCTTTTGGCTAATGTTAGATCTTTGAGCAGGAATATCAAAAGTGTAGCTTTCCTTGTCATGAAGTACAATCTTAATCGGCATTACTGAGAGCTGGCTTAACTCGAATATAACTGGTTGTTCACTTATAGGTAGCTTGGAAAACTACGTGATCCACAGATGTGATCGCGTGGATAGGCGAGGAGGGGGCGTAGCGCTGATCATGAAGAATAATTTGGCCCCAAGCTTGGTGTTCAGCGAATCAGTGCCAGGGGGTTACGAGATTCTTTGCACGGACATTCATTCGTATAAGCCAGTGCGAGTAATTCTCTTATACAGAGCACTCTATGTACTTATAACAATACTATACAGATGGTTAATACGATCAGTGACCTCATTGGTTGTAGTAACTCTGTTCTCCTCATGAGGGACTTCAATTTTCCTGGCATTGACTGGTCTAATTACATAATCACTAAGGGACAGAACTCTGCTGTACGAAATTTCTTAGAAAGGTGCCATGCCCACGGATTGACGCAGAAAGTTACTTATCACACGTTGGGACAAAATATCCTTGATTTAATTCTGACCAATGATGAAGATATGTTCAGCGATGTTAAGGTGCAGGCCCCCTTGGTACAAGTGATCATGCAGCAGTTAGGGTCACACTTGTTGAACCTATATCTTATACTGAATATGTAAGTTGGAGAGATTATAAGCATGCAGATCAAGATAGGTTGGTAGAATATAGTCTAATGTTGATTGGTATGGCTCGTTCAATACTGTCAATAACATCAATGACATGTACAAATTAATCTCACATATTTTTTACCATGCCATCGACCTTTTCGTCCCTATGGTCAAGGTCCCGTTGATCAAGGTGCATCTTTCAAATTATCTTCGTGTTTTACAAGAACGAAGGGAGCGGGCGTGGACTAAAGCGGTTAATTATGAAAGCGTGAGCAACTGGGAAAACTTTAATAGGGTGAATATATGTTTAACAAAAGACTGATAAAATACAATGCCGCTTTTGAACGAAGAATCATTAAATCCGGAAATAAAGCCTCCTTTTTCAAACTTATTAGCTCTAGACTCAAGGACAAAATAAGATAGGGATCCTTTTCGCAGATAATGGTGCCGCGATAACAGATGATTTCCAAATTGCAGAGCGGTTTGCTGATGTCTACTTTTCAAAAGCATTCTAATGCGATGGTGTGCATAACACCCCACGTTACGCTGCTATGGAGGATGCGCCTTGTTTTCCTGTGACGATATCTATTAGGTAGTCCCGAAAGTTTTGTCGGTTTTTTTCAAACCGCTATAAAACTAGGCACAATAAAGACCTGAATGAGTTTCAACATGCTTTCGATGCAGCTTTTCATTCTCTTTCTTGTGGTTACAAAATCGAGCCACAATCCCACCCGTCATTATCTGCTCAAAGTTAGGCTAATTTTCAAAAATTTCAGCAAATAGTTTCGGAGGTGTTTGAGTATAGCGCAAATAGAACAATTCTTGGGCTATACGGTGAAATTTTTAGATTCTTCCAACCTGCTATTTTTAGCTTCAAAAAAAATATTTCTTCGGAGGTCTCGATTTTTGGCAAAGTCATGAAACACGCAACGCAACTGCAACAGAAACATGAAGGTTTGAAAATTTTGCGAAGAAACTTGATTGCTAATAAACAATAATTATGCAACATAACCAAGTTTAATTTGCTTTGAAAAATCAGCTTTTTGTAATTTTCGGTAACTTTAAGTGGTAAACGTAATCAAAAAGCTGCGGTTTTTTCTAAATAATCAATTATAATGGACTTGATAAACGCGATCCATGTAATCTAAAATAAGCACAAAGTAGCCAAAGAGTTGCTCTACATAACAGTTGTTAGCACTTTCTAAAACTAGTTGGAGAATAAATTTTTAGTATTTAGGAAAGATTTGGCGTTACTGTTGAGCTGCGCAAAAAAGCCTGGCGATAACATTGCAAGGACATGGTAGATCAGAGAGCAAATGTAGCTGCAAGAAAGAGAATAAAAATCTGAATCAAATAATTCCTAAATCATTCATGGATTGTTGTTCTGTGGGTTTTAGTGGGCGATGAAAAAACCCGACAAAACTTTCGGGACAACCTAATATAAGCTGCTGATCACTTCGCCCAAGTCAACATCTCTGACACCAGACTCACTTTCGTTGGAATTCATTAAAGGCAGCGTCCAGGCAGATTCTCGACTTCTATATTTTTATGTTATCCAGGCCTTTCCATGGCGCTGATTCCGAATATGGAACTCAAAAAGCATGAATTTCTCAGAAAACCACCTTTCGGGGCTATTTTGGGAAAACCCGGACAAGTGCTTCTGATGTTATCCTTGTCGAAAGCAAATATTAATAGGTAAACGCTGTAAGTTTGACTGTGTTGGTCATGTGAAAACACGTCAAGGCTGAAGAGATTTTGTTCATAAGGGGTTGGCAGTCCGAGGGAAGTGGGCGTGGTCGTCGAGCTCGGATCTGCCTGGACGCTGCCTTTAAGTCCGTAGCACATATAATTGCTGGACCCCTCCAGTTTCTTTTTAACATTAGTATGTTGAAGAGTGAGGTGCCGGACAGGTGGCGCGTATCTTATGTGACTCCACTCCCGAAAAAGAAACCTTATACCTCCCAAACAATTTCCGTCCTGTGAGTACTTCTTATTTGCTAGACTGTTTGAAAAGTTACTGAAGAAGGCTATCGTCAAGCATTTAGATAGTAACAACATCACTGATTCATCGCAACACGGATTCCAGAATGGTAAATCCACCACAACGATGTTGCATTGTCTCTGTCAGTGGACACAAAATTTCGACAAAGGGCTCAATACTGATGTTATCTATCTAGATTTCACCAAAGCTTTTGACAAGGTACCGCACCCTAAATTGTTGGAAAAACTAAGGATGGTAGGCATTCATCCACGCATTGTTGCGTGGATCAAAGCTTTTTTCGAGGATAGGACCTTTGTTGTTCGGGTTCATAACACTTTTTCTAGGCCAAGGAATATGTATAGCGGTGTACCACAGGGCGGAGTATCGTCTCCAGTGTTGTTTAATACTTACAATCATGAGCTTCTTAGTATTCCAAGGTTACAAGGGGTCCCCTGCATCGCCTTTGCTGATGATTTCAAATTATACAGTGAGGTGAAGGATGAGTTTGATCATAGGCAGAGCCTTGAAGCGAGCCTTGAACGAAGTTCATAGATGGTCACTAGAGTGGTCCCTACCTATCTCGAAGGATAAAACCAAAGTAATTCATATTGGACCCAAAACTGCAATCGCAAATTTATGGATTTTGCTTGGGAGATTTACCTTCAGGAGGTTGATTCAATAAGAGATCTGGGCTTTCAAGTCAGATGTGACCTCACTTTTGATGATCACTGTAAATTGATTTCGGATAAAGCCACAAGATCGGTATACAATCTGTTCAGAGCCTTTTCAGTCAGGGAAGTGATTATTCTTTTGAAAGCATATAAATCATTCATCAGGCCTATGATGGAGTATGGAACTGTTATATTTTATCCTTATTTGCGCAAAACAGTTGATCATATGAAGAAAGTACAAAGAATTTCACGCGAAAACTTTTTCTTCGGGCAACCGGCTACAGATATGATCTCGTACCAGACAGTAAGACTCGTAATCTCAGATTGGGACTTTCTTCTCTTGCTTATAGAAGGCGCGAATTTGACCTCCTAATGGCACATAAAATCGCATATGGAAATTGTCGTTTAGATTTTACTTCTCTGTTCCCCACGAGGAGATCCAACACAAGAGGTGGATGTAGCAAACTAGTCATATTCAGATCAAAGCTTAAGATCCGGAGAAATTTTTTCACTTGCCGTGTCATTCATGACATAGATAAGCTTCTTAGAAAACGATTATTTCCTGCTAAGTTGTCTTCGTTTGAGATTGTTCTAAGGAATTATCTACAGTCACACGATGATAGTTACTAACACGGGTTTGAGTACTACTACCTGAATTTTGAGTTGTGTTGACGTACCTAGTTGTTGTTTGTGTTGATTGTTTTATTATGATTTGCCATAGGGGCAACCCTATGTAATAAATGAAATGAAGTGAATAAAACTCTTAACAGTTGAAAGATAAGTAAGCGCTAAGTAAGCGACTGAATCCTTTTAGCTTACAAGATATCAACAATTTCTGCTATGTAGGGTTACCTCTGAAGTTTTTTCAAAAGTTAAGCTTCTTATAACAGGTGAGAACAATCGATCTCTCATCCATCCAAAGCCACTAAAATTGTACCATTGCAAAAACTCATCATTCTGCAAAATTTATAGCCAGATGAAAGAATCAGTACTTTATCCAAAATCTAACAGTTGCCATGTCCGTACTGGCTTGCCGACTTTGGTTCGTCTACTCTTCAAATACATATGTATTCTACCTAGTTTCTAAGCCACAAAAAATTAGAATAAAGATAGTCCAGAATCCAGCCCATTGTAGAATTTACGCTTCCTGTGCTCTCGTCAAGAGCTTGAGTTCATTCACTACAGCCCATGTCTTATGCCACTGCCTTCATTGTTTGGTTTTGGTGGAAACGGTGAGCGTTGTGCGAATACAAACAGATATTCTTAATCACATGTTGATCTCTAGGCAGTGAATGCTGGCGTATTTCGTTACAATCCCAAAAATGATCGTGATTATCTAGTGTACGAGATCTACTTAAAAGACAAACATGTGCTTAAAGGCAGTACATCGGCAGAATAAGACCCGTGACAAAACAAGGTCACAGGGTAGGAGCCCCCATATGGAACCTATCGGCCAAAGTCCGATCTTTCTCTGCCGCCTCTAACCCCCGAAATTCCAACGCGGAAGCAGCGCTCATCTCCTGTCCTCTCCGAACCCGCCCACCCCATGGACGTGTGAATTCCACGGTCAGAGCGCCAGCCGCAATGCTATAAGCATGAGGTCCCGAAACGACTCTGCGTCTTCGCCATGGCGGGCTTCGCGTTCACTCGTCCATGGGGTGGGCGGGTTCGGAGAGGAGAGGAGATGAGCGGTGCGCGAAATTTTGTGGGTTAGAAGAGGCAGAGAAAGATCGGACTTTGGCCGATAGGTTCCATATGGGGGCTCCTACCCTGTGACCTTGTTTTGTCACGGGTCTCATTCTGCCAAGGTACTGCCTTTAAAGGCAGCGTCCCGGCAAAAAGATGGGTGCCGGGTTTTTGTGACGATGTAAAGTAGGCCCCCTACCTAAGCGATGACTGAAGTTCGGAGCGAAAGAGAATGTCTACCAAGCCTGAAATTTGTCCCGGAAGTGGCCCGAATCTTAAGGTATTTGACTACTCGAATATTCGAATAGTTGAATATTCGAGAAAATCCATTTATTCGATTATTCGAATAGTCGAATAAATGAGAAAGGCCTATATTCGAATTCGTTCACTCGACGATTTCGAAAAATGACTTATGTGAATATTCGTTCATTCGAGTAGTTTTGGAAATCGTTATTCTATTCGAATATTCGACTATTGCGTTTGAATATTCGAATATTGCATTCGAATATTCGATAATATCGATTATTCGAATATTCGACTATTCGAATATTCGAATAATCGATATTATCGAATATTCGAATGCAATATTCGAGTACTCTGCGTTGATACCACTGCTT
>CATQJL010000001.1:91992750-92140250 GCA_958299035.1 Cylicocyclus nassatus | reverse complement strand
CTATTCCGCAGATGCTGTTAAAGAAGAAGTTGAGCAGCTTTCTCATCAGCTAACAGGACGTATGCCAGAGGAGGTGAAGCCAGAGTTCGACAAGGCCCAAAAAAGTATGCAATATTTCCTTTCCGTGTTGCAAAAGCATATGCGATCTGGCTCTTTTCCCATTACTTACCGCAAAAATCTGATGGACTTACTAGCAAAGGTAGTTTCCATTCCGACTAGCACGGTAGAGGTGGGGAGGGGATTTTCTATCTACTCTGTTATCAGAAAGCAACGCAGAACTCGTATAACGGTGGAGCATCTAAGCAATTACTTAAGGTTTGTCAACCTTTTGCTGAACATATTGTTATCTAAAAACTTCATTTAAAGGATTATAAGTGGTCCAGACAGGCTGTTACCGTATGACTTTTTTGAATATCCTAAAAGATGGTATGAAGAAGCTGGTCACCTACCTGGTGACTATCTGGTGCTACCAGAGGGCTAGGAAAAAAATCACAAAAGCGCTTAGAAGAAAAAGAAAGTTTCAAACCTATTTTCGACTCAGAACGCTTTTGCGCGCATTTCTACTTCTACTCCGATGACCTTTTGGAGGAACAAGAAGATTTTTCAGGCAGCGAACTTGTTGTCTCTGACGTCAGCGACAGTGATATTGTTGATGATGATGTGCAGGACTTGAAGTTGTTCCTAACTTGTACATCTTTTGGGATAAATCTTATTGCTTTCGTTTTTTGTTGATGCAAGGAAACAGGAGCACAGATCTTCATAAGGTCAATTTTTTTTAAATTTTTAAATTTCTTCTAAAATTTTTAAATTTTCTTTCAATTTGTGCCTAAATAAGGTACAAATTAGAGCTCTTCATACTACGCTTTTTTACCTTTTCTCTCTCCCTCTTCCCCCTCCCCCTAGGCTCATTTACCCCTTCACCCTGGGAGGTCGGAAACAGCCGAGACCCCTTCACCTGGGAAGAGCCCGGCTCCCCTTATCGCACCTATGCTTGTAGATGAATGTCTTATGTCTTGTCGATATAGCCACCATTGGAAACGCCTCGTCCTCCGCTTTCAGGAAATATATACTTTGCCCGAGTTCATCAAAAAAGTGCCGGGTCTAGGGTGAGTGAGATTTTCATAAGGAAAGTGCTCAAGTAGAGGCTTTTTACCATTGTAAAAAAACGTCTACTTGAGCACTCCCATTATAGAAGTTTCACAAACCCTTCACTTGGCACTTTTTTAATGGACCTTAGGCAAACTATATATTTCCTGAAAGCGGAGGACAAGTCGGTTTCAATGGTGACCATCTAGGCGTATAA
The DNA here is from genome assembly GCA_958299035.1 of Cylicocyclus nassatus. NCBI lineage: Eukaryota > Metazoa > Nematoda > Chromadorea > Rhabditida > Strongylidae > Cylicocyclus > Cylicocyclus nassatus. The sequence goes on along the minus strand of CATQJL010000001.1, from coordinate 92,138,947 downwards.
GATGTTCATACACAAAAGTTACGAATTTTTTTAACATTGAAACCTCGAAAATCTCCAGAAATCACTAGGCACACCCTTCACCCAGGCACTTTTTTTAGACAGATTTCAGGCATGCTATATATTCTGAAAGCAAAAAGCGAGGTGGCTTACACAGTAACTGTCTTCGTGTACCAGCTATTCATCTACAAAAGTTATGATTTTTTATGCTAAAAATTCGAAAATATCCAGAAATCACTACGCACACCCTTCACCAGGCACTTTTTTCAAAAACTTCAGGCAAACTACATATTTTCGAAAAGTGAGGACAAGGCGGCCCCCGATGTCAACCATCACGGCGTATAAGATCTTTATCTACAGAAGTTATGGATTTTTTATCGAAAAATTCGTAAATATTTGGAAATCACTACCCACGAGCTTCGCCAGGCACTTTTTTAAAATGACTCCAGGCAAATTTCTAGGCAAACTATATAATTTCTGAAAGCGAAGAAAAGATGGTTCTGATAACAATCTTTTTACTGACGTTGCTGTTCATCCACAGCAGTATAAAGTTTTTCTTTGAAAAATTTGTGAATTGATTGTCTATCTCATTCCCGAAACAGATGTTCTTGCATACACATCCTCTACTCTATAGTATTTTCGAAAACAAACAGTTTTTGTAAAATTTCCAATCCTACTTCATTCTTCACAAAAAAGGCAGCAAATGATGGTAGAGAATTGAAAATGTTCAAAAGTTACCATTACTCCCCCCCCCCCCCCCCCCCCGGTCGACCTTTTACAATTTTTCGATCAAATGGAATACCCCTCACCTTGGAGGGGCTGCGACCACTGTGACCCCCTTCACCCTGGAGGAGTCACTCTCACCTCATCGTACCTATGAAGGGGTGTAGCAGTGTTTCAGACACGTTAACTTCATCAGACAACAATTTATTAGTTGTAAACAGTTTCAAATGGTCCAATCTCATTTTGAAAAAAACACTGAAACAAAACGTCGTTTTGGTTTACGTGGCATCGTTGAAAAAGTCTTACGGCAATTTGCGAACCGCTTCAACAATCAGCGAGTCAGTTTAGCCTGATGATAGGGCTTTCGGCTCTTTGAGAAGCTATTCTGGGACAATGTGTAACATCTGATGGCTGAAAGCGCTCTTCAAAGTTCCTGCTGTTCTTACAGTAGGAAAGAATGCTGGGTGATTTGTTCCATAATTTGAATATGAATTGAAGCCTCTTCTACTGAATGGGACTCAAAGCTAAAGAAAAGACTCAGTGGGAAAAGAGTTACTGACAATTCAAAAGTGTCTACTTACTTTTGGAAACCCTGCATTACCGTTGAAAACATAAAAAACTTTGGCAATGCTATCTATAAATTTCTTGGACCTTAGTTTCGCGAATTTTTTTTTTGTTAAAAAGCAGAAATACTGTCGGAATAATCTAGCGTCTCTTTGCGGCAACATAGTTGATACTCTGGACTAACTTACCTGCAAAGATCAGTTTACCTTGAAAAGGCAAAGTTCAGTTTTAGCCTTGAGATAATAAGTAAATCTAGAGTTGTGTTTCAAATCCTCTGCACGTTGGACCGCATTCTTGTGAAATTTATCAATGAAATACGCCGTTTCTAAACTGGGCGGACAATCTTTAGACGGGAACCCACTAAGTTTGGAACAACCTACTGTCCTTCGCTCTAAATGCTGCTTATTTTACTAGGATCAAAATAAGCACTATATGAAAGAACAAATTAAGTTCTACCGCATCCAGAAAAAATCATTAAGCAAAAAAAAAACACTGACATCTAAGTTGCCAATCCAAATCACTTGATATCTGGCCATAAGTAATTAAGGGTTTAAGAGAATGTTCAATGTGAAGTGTACTTCTTCAAGTTGAAGGTTTGTAGATTTTTTTTGAGTTGCGATTTTCAAGTAGTCAATTGTCTTTGAATGTTGATCAAACTTCAAGAGGTGGAATCTGTGCAGATGTTCAAAAGCTATTTTGCAGAACTTGCCTTATTCTGTGGAAAAGCTTACCGTTTTAATCCCATTCTCCTCCCCCCTCCCCCCCCCCCAGTTGCATGTGGTGAAAACTTTCGTATCACCTTAATACAGACACAGTGACGATTTACTCCCAAAACAGTTAATAGCTCGTACAAGCTTTTGAAGTTTTAAATCATTTCCTTCGTAATGGTGAATGTGTAAAATAGAAAAGAGAAGGCTTATCCTTATCATCAAGCTGACTACTGCAATGCTTGATCACGTGTTGCACCAAACTAACCTATTTTTGATAAGTATTTCGTTTGAGGATCAATCATAACACTTCTCAAAGTTCCCATTGTTTGTCTTAAAGGAGGTGAAACAAGTGAAACAACAAAAGTGGAATTAGAACTTTTAAACCGCGTTAACACTATCAAAGCCGGTGGCAATGTTGACTTCACAGAAACAGCAATTCGTCTAGTGTCCCTCGAGACAAGAGCTGGCATAAGTACATTTTAACGTAAGCAGCAGGCGCAGGTGTTGTTCTGGCAAATTCTGACGAGTGAGGGTTACGGTGGGTATACGGTACAAGTGGGTAAACAATTGATTAGAACACAATTAAAACTTGCCATAGGGGTATTGTCTACAGCTGGTCACGAAAACGATAGTTTTCCGCATGTGCAAGGTTAAAGGCAATGGATCGGCAGAATGGACCCCTGTCAGATTTTGGTACTGTTAGGTAGCAAACCTTCCAAGTACACCGTAGTCCAAACCTCCAAACCACCCTCCAAATCACGCGCTAAGTTCTGTAAGAAAGCTTCAAACTTCCACCAATAACGCCCACTCAATGGAAGGGGCTGGGCTGGTGGAGTTTTGAAGCTTTTTTACAGAACTTAGCGCGTGATTTGGAGGGTGAGGTTTGAACTACGGTGTATTTGGGAGGCCTACTACCTAACAGTACCAAAATCTAAAGGGATCCATTCTGCCGATCCGCTGCTTTTAACGGTATGGAGTCTTACCTCAAATATAAGTTAGTCTCATAACTAATACACGTTCTTTAAATTTCAACTTTTTAAGATAATTCTTCTCCAAAAACTACACAATGCAAGCTTTCTTTGGATCGTGTCCACTCTGAGAACGGTTTGATTCCAAAAATTTTTAAGAGAGCTATACTTTGAGAGAGCATAAGTTGTAAGAGAGCTCTCAAATGTACTAGGATTTTGCGAACTCATCAAAGGCCAATGATCGGTTGTGCAATGGAGTGATTTTTGGATTTGACGCATTTTTCTGTAAGAAATTTATGTGAAGAATGAAAGTACCCACTTTTTTTTAGCTTTCACAAAATCCAAAAATTTGCCTTTTTGGGATTTTCTGTATATTCTCCCATGAAAAACGGGGAAATTTGCCGTTCTCCTATCACTAGTTGTACTAGATCCATTCTAGATGTATGTCACAGCGAAAGTTGTTCAATCGCTTTTGCTGGTAATTTGCAAGCAGCATAGATGGTCGTCAGCGACCTTTCAAGTTTGTGTCGAGATTTCTCGGTTCAAGCTGCCTGGCAGCAATTGTGAGACAACCTAATAAGAGACGGGGCGTTTATTCAAGAAAAAGACTATAATATTCGGGTTTGTCAGGTGTTATAACCCCCTTACAGTTTCGGCCAATTCTGAGGTTCTGACTTTTTAGTCAGGAAAGTGTTTGGTTGTCCCAAGCAAGGTTTGCGTACAGCGGATGTTCAACTTCGAGAAGACACTAAATCTCGTCTTGCCTTTGGGTTCCGTTTCTGGTTCGTAAAGCATATTGGATTATCCCCTTGCATCAATTTATACAGAGTTTCGGATCATTGTGTATGGCCTAGGTTGCGAAGGCTTCGTTTTTGCTTAATCCCATAAATCTTTAACATTAACTACTTTTCGAAAAATGCCTAAATTTTTTCGTGTTTGATTTCCTGGCATTTGTAGCACACACTACAACCTACATACCGGCAAAGTCTAAGAGCGCCACATTTGAACAGAAAGAATAATGAAAGCTGCAAACTTAGTTTCCAAACTAATACAATAACTGCGACACGGCAAACGTATAAGGCGAGAATTGCAGTTCAAGGGTATTATCAGTGTGGCGACCTAGGGATTCCGTTTGGGTGGGGGGGGGGGGGGGGGGGAAAGAAGGGAGGACGAGATTTTTTTCTAATATAGTCGGAAATTTTTTTTGCTATGCTTCCTAGACTTTTCGCGGGCCCATAACCCCAAAATCTCAGTCCAAAAAATCTTTTTGTGAGACTAAACTAAATTTTTAAATCAAAAAATATTTCAATTGTTTAAAAGTATGAATGAGTCAGTGCAAATTTTCATTTCATTGCCACCCTTGCGCGCGGTTGTGGTAGAGGTGGCGGTTATAACTGCGGTGGTGACAGTGAAGGTGTACAGAGTATTCAGCTTTAAAGTCGGTGATTACTCCAGAGGAGGGCACGCATTGTTGGGTTCATTAACACATTGACGACCGAAGCCTTTCTCAAACCAGCCCACGGTTTTCAAATGAAATCGCACACGATTCAATCTACAGTACACCTAGAGTATAACTGGAATGCTGGCAAAAACATTGTATCTAAATCCAGCATGAATGAAAACTCCCGGAGTTGGTTTGGCACATTTTAGTAGCCATTTCAATGAGAGCCATGGTGTGCCACCATGTTGCGTTTTCATAGCCTTTTTTACCTTAAAAAGAAGGTTTCTGAGGAATCTTTGCCGAAATTCAAGACAAAATTTCTCAATTATCCTCTCATTTGAATAAAATCGAGTTTCAAAAGTCTAGGAAAACTATTTGAGTTAAATAGAAACGAAAAACTGCGCTTAAATCTTGCGCAGAGAGTCGCGCACGAAAACGCTGGTCTATCTCGTTAATGAGTGATTTTCAGAGCTTGGGCCATTGTCAGTCCTCCTCGTCGTGTCATGACGATCAGAATGATATGTAATGTTGCAGGGTTTCGTTGAGATCCCGCGGAGATCCACGACCAGAGCCAAATGCCCCGCCGGCTCTGGTTCCGGCAAAAGAATCCGGCAAAAGCCTTGTTTTCGAAAATTTCTTGTTTTTTTCTTGTTTAACTATTTTCACGCGGTTTTTTCGTGCATTCTATAGATCTTGCTCCTGTTCATAATGCAGACAACCACCCAGCCCTTATCTCTTCCATTATGGTGGAATTTTTTGCAAAAAATCGTAAAAAGTGCGTTTTTCTTTACCTTGTTCTGTTTCAGTGCTTTCGCAGCGATTTTTTTCAAGCGATTGTTGCTCAGAAAACAATAAGCGCAACAATCCGAACAACGTCCCAGGAAACAGGAACGTCAATGCGGGGGTAAAAATTTGAAGGACTCATCAAAAATCAAAACAACGTGTTGCGAATTGCTGGTCCTGGAGCGAAACCTTGCACTTTGAAAAGCCGCCAATTGAATGATTTCAGACCTCTTTGCAGCGTTTTTATCCAGTTTTCAGCAGTTTCTTTTGCTTTTTATATCTTCTACGTCATATTCTCTTCTCTGATTTTCGTTAAACAACCTTCACTATTTATGGCGTCAGATGTTTAAATCAAACAACCTTCACTTTTGACGCCCTGTCTCTAGACTATCGAAGGTATGGTGTTAATGGTGAGCACAAGGCATGCATATCTATCTGTTCCTTAGGCGTAGATTTTTACCTTTGGTTCGGATCATCGAATTGTCTGAAGACAGCCGATACAGGTCCTAGTCTGCAAAAACATGTCCAGCGCGAGTTATTCATTGTCGGGGCTATTATGACGAGTGACAATTGATCGTCGCAGTGTAGATACCAATACGTTCAAGACTTTGTTTACAATCTAATATGGTAATAAAATTTTGTGCCGCACAACATATTTAGGACATCTTACTTCATCGCGCCTTTTTTTATCGGAGAAAAAAATTTCTACTCCCAAAAAAGTACAACATCTAATTCTCATCAAAGTGTTAGGTTGATGCAAAAATATGGCCGTTTTTCCAAGCTTCTCCTCAGGACAAACTTTGGAACAGGTACAGCAAATTATCGAGAAGAGCTCTTTTCATGCTCTAACTGCTAATATTAGAGCAGGCTTCTAGCCTCATCTGTCAAAAAGTTACAGAGCTTTAATGACCGCTTTGAGTTTTGAATGAATGAATGATCAAAACTTCACTGCATTTACTTTCCTGGCCATATCTCAAGCGCGAATGAACGGCGGTTTTTAAATTTATTACTGTATGTAAAAGGAATTGTCTACATCATGCATGCTCAATAATTTCCTTGCGATTATCTAGGCTGAAATATCGGCGCTTAAACATGGGTGACCGTGTCGGTTTCTATGACCCAGGAAAAACTTTTGAAGAACGCAATCGCTAAAGCTTTACCCATTTCTGTAAGCGTAAGAGGGCATTTTATTGACAGTTTTTGCAAAAGAATTCATCTATCCAGCATGCAAAAAATAGAATTCTATAGTTCGGAACCTTGAGGCCTACTGACAAACTGTTGAAAACCTACAATATTCAGATTTTAATTTTTTTTTCGCGAACCTTCTTTATCCGAGTCCGCTTTATCTTATTTGTCCTTTGCCATTACAAGATAAGCAGCTTGTCATTTATACTAACATACTGTAAAGGAAGTTATGATTTGTCAAAAACAAGGTTTTGCAAGACTATTTTTTGTTTTTCAATCTATATTCTTCCGCCCGTTTATGATGTGATGGATGAATATATTGCAACAGATTCGCTGCTTCTGATGGTGTTCAAGCATTTGAAATGTAGCTTTTTCAGAATCTTATTGCACGTCAAAGTGAGAATTCGCGCCATTACTTTTGCATCAACCTACTTTTTTGAAAGAATATTAGGCATTGGACAAAAAACTTGTCCGCAACCCCGCAAAGCCTAGAGCTAGTGAGCTTCTGCCGTCATTGCTTTTGTACCTACATATTAACATATTAGAGCTCACCTAGATAAATGTCATTTATTCACAGCCTTCAATAAAATTTTGCTTCTTACTGGTGCCCAAGGATGTCGTGGAGATCAATTTATCCCGACTTTAAAATTTTTATTTCGAGAAAAAAACATGAAAATCACAGCTACACCAAAGAACATTTGTACCAAGAGACATTTTCGTTTTATTCTTTACTTTTTTTTGGTATACTCAGGATGAACTTGAAGAAAAACAGAAAAAAGTAACAGCCAATCTCATCAATTATACGGGAATAAGCAGTAGGTGCAATTGAATTTCGCGTTGTTAAACGAATTTGGTCACTCGAATATCCCGCAGCCGACTTTTCGATGTCGCTGGATATTTTGCAAATCTCCATAGTATGGCCACATACATACTGTATACTATATACTATATATACATATATATATGTATATATATATATATACATATACATATATACATATATATATCCTGTATACTACGTGCAACGATGATGTTTGGGTCATAGCGTGGCTTAGAGCTGTGGTTCTTCAATAAAAACAAACTTCATAAAACCTACTGCTTAAGTTCTCATAATAGTAACGTTGCAAAGGATTAACGGAGCACGATGGGCCATATTTAGTACCCATCATGCTCCAATATGTTAATCTGAAGGCATCTTTCTCGAAAAATGCTTCAGATCGGAGCCTCTACAAGATCTGAGATACTTATATTATTCTTTGCATGTTGTAAAAGAAGTGTTTAGACATGTAGTTAGTGATGCAAATCAAGCAAGCTTATTTGTACCAGTCTGAAGGTCGCCAAACCCAAGCAACCGGCTGCCCAAATTTTCTGTTCGAAGCTATTAAGTTCGTACCGAATTTACAACCCGGACAAGCTAATTTAAATCCTGCTGCGATGTCTGCGCTATATGTTTGGAAGGTACTGCTTGCAAACCGGCGGCTGAACGCCATAATCGCAGCAATCGAAGGCTTCGACAAAAGCACCAATACGATGTGAGCAAGTCTGAATAACAACCATTGATTATTATATCTCGAAGGCAACTTACAATAAGTAGACAGGAGAACCACATTTCGAATGACATTTACATTCCTCAACCCCTTTTTTAGTAATATTGCACAATTTTTCCAAATACAATAAAAGAGTGCTAGCTCTTTTTTTGTCAGTGGATGGAAGTCAATTGGTAGAGTTCGTCATCAAACGCGAGAATGCACGAAATCCGGCACACAAGTATTAATGATTTATGCACTGCGTGCAGAGATGCTGCACTGCAAAGTTTATTGCATGCCTATTATTTGATCGCCCTTACTTAAACAGTGTTTGTTTTCACAGTTTCCTGTAATCACCTCCAGCTTTCTGCAGTTAAGCCTCTGGAGAGGAAGTTTTGTCCTTGCTGGAGAATTTGCTTGAAAATCCACGAATTAATCACGAAAATCCAAAAAACGCCCACGTACCAACATTTGCCTAAGTACTGCATCCAAACTCGCTTGAAATCTTTGAAGGATGCGATTCTTGCCCCGAACCTTGTCCATAGATGACGTCATGCAGATGGTTGACACTAAAGATGGTGACATTCTTGTGCTTACGGATCTTGTCCGGGAAGAATCGGGTATCAGCCAGAACTCTGGTGCAACCACGTCTTCGAGTGATGAAAGCAATAGTCATGTAAGTTTTGCTCCATCAAAATTTCATCAAATTACAGTGCGCATCGTTCAGGTAGTAATATCAAAGTCATTCGACGCAAATCTTTTCCAAAGAACTCGGATAGAACTGCCAGAGGCACTGCAGCCCGGCTTTTCTAGTAAGCGTTTACAAAATCTCTTAATTTTTCAACTACTAAGGTGAAATTGTCAATTTAGGTCTGGCTCGGCTACGGCTTTCCCCATCACGGCCGTCGGTTGTCGACATAGAGGCCCTAGAAGAGCTTGAAGATCGCATAGCACTCGGGCAAGCTAGCCCCATTGATAGTTCCGTGCGATTTAGATCCAGGTAAGCGATCACGTCTCTTTGTGCTTCTAAATCCTCATTTTAGTAAAGCAGAGTCTGTTGGATATCAAAAACTCAATGTTTTTATTGTTCTAACGTATTTTCTCAAAAGCAGCATTTAGATGAGTTTGGCTGTATTACTTGGAAGTTAATTTCTCTTAAGCCAAGATATGTCATATTAGACATCCTTACTTCTATCCAGCAGTGGCGGACCGAGGGGGGAGGGTGCCCCCGAGAATGTGGTTTGAAATTGAAATGAAATTTTGAATGTGAATTTGAGAATGTGAAAGAATGTGAAATTTTTGAAATTTACTTATATATGTTATAAAAATGTGCAAGTGATGACTTGTTTTACTTGTAAATAATTATCACAAATTTTTAAATCTTTTAAAAAGTCAAATAAGCCCTGTAAAAATTTTTTCGGGGCCGGCCAAGATTAATGGTCAGATTATAAAAATTGACGTTCAAGCAATGGCGAAGCCTCATCAGACCAACTAACTCAAGCATCTAATAGGCATATACTGCGAGAGATTTTTGAACAAAATTATAAAAGTTTGTTAACTTAAGACCTGTAAAATCTCAAAAAATCAATAGCAAAAGCTCTTTGTTGTAAAACGAAAACATATTTTTAAGCAAATTACAGTCTGATAAATTTCTTACACCTCTCTATTTAGGTTGTCGCTAATACCCGAGCAAGTTCCTTCTACTGTGGAAGAGTGTGAAGAGCCAAGTGAAAGCAGCCATGCTTTGTCAATGGAAGAAAATGCAGACAGTCCACCAACAAGGTCCATTTCTAGCAACACTCAAACTGATTCTCAGTGGAAGTTATAGTTTTACAGAAGAAGTCGACTACATTCAATGTTCAGCAGCATTCTTTGACGGAAGTCCAAGGATATATCAAGCCCAAAATCCGAGACAGATCCATCTTAGCTCTACTAAAAATTCAAATCTATATCATATACTGCCGTTTTTGGCTTATGGGTCACTTTCTCTTCAGATTAGTTCCATTTTCTAATGCTCCTTGGATAGTCGAACTATGAAAATATATTACTCTCATTGATATCCGTTTATCACTGTTATTTAAATCTGTGTCAGCTAATATTATACGAGCTTCCATATGCTTTCGATATCAAAAAAAACTTTTTTATATATCTATAAAACGTTTCAAATGTGGTGCAAGAGCAGTTTCTTTGTGGGACGATTCATCGAAAATTACATGAATGTTCAACCATTGATGATGACTCAAGAATAGAAATCAGACATGGTGAATGAAAAACAAAAATTACCAAAAGCCAATTTTTTCGTAAGTTCTTGCTCATTAGAATGTAATAATTTGGAAAGAAATGTACATGATTTTTTCGGGTTTTTCAATTAAAATCGATATTTCATAGAGGACATATCCAAGGTCAAAATTTTGGGGTTAGACTTCTGAGTGCAGTATACAAAGACAATAGACAATCAGGAAGGATCCCAGGAGTGCTGGAAGCAGAGTTTGCCATTCTCGATTTCGCTTTTCTCCGCTTAATTCAATATCTCTAAGCAGGAAACAAATATAGTAAGTGTAGCTATGAATAAGTCGTGGGTGCAGAAACAAAAAGAAATTTCTTAGGATTGTTTCGGGCAAAACTCCGATTTTTGGCATCATGAATTGCCCTTATATTTCGGCAAACCATGCGTAAATCAAGCTGCTTCTGCCAAGATGTAAAGGTCATCTTGTGCAGAGCTTTCTTTGCTTCATCGAATGATACCCTTCATATATTTTAATTTGTCTTATTAATTTGCTATAAAAACGAAATTCTTTTTTTTTCGAACTTAATACTAATTCTACAGGCGTATCTGGACACATTTCTGAGTCGTTTCCTTTCTGTTCTATAGGTGGAATGGAATTGGATTGTAGTGCCGAAAACATTGTAGACTTTTGGAGAGTGGATTTTTGGTAGCCCAACCGGTCGGTCTCAACGCGATTCTCCTCTTTTGGTTCACTTCACAACCTTACACACACATACCTTTTACTCGCTACCGGTATCCACAACCACCATGGCTAACTATTTAGCTAAGGTCCTAACTATTGGTGATATCGCGCAGTAAATTCATTTACTTCACCCACATAATTTCCACCTGAGGAGAGGCTTGAAGGAAAATGTTCGTGTTTATGTCGTGTTCACAAAATATTCAGAAGATATGGGTTGCGTTCTACAAGGTTCTTATTTCCACTTGAAAATTTGCAACCTGAGAAGCACACACTTGAAGCGAGACAATCGTTGCAAAAATTGCTTTGTTCGCAATTAAAAATGACGTCACCTGATCAACGAAAGAGGGATAGGGATTGACTATCACCACCTTGTCAATATCTCGAACGTAAACATGAATGAGAAACGTGCAAAAGTTCGGTCATTTTTTGTGAATAATTGAAGTATTTCTATAAATTTTTCTAGCATTACCTTTTTTCAGGGGGCGCTTGAGCTCGAAGCATCCCACAACTCGTAACCAACGTCACCCTCCATTTGAAAAATCTCTTTCGCTCCTCCCACATCTCCCAAAAAAAACATATTCGACCCGCTGCTGTTATCTTCCAATGATCAGCTAGCTGTCGTTTGTTGCGAGTTTTCTGATCAGATTAAAACGCGCAAACAGAAATAAAAAAATTGCCAAAACTGGATTTTTTGGTTCCTGGATCTCCATTTTGAAGCCTCCTTTGTTTCACTCGGGAAAATTGAAACAAAGAAGAGGATAAAGGAATGAACATCTCAATTAGACACCGCCTCCGCGTCATACTGGTCCTAATACGATGCACGACAATAGAGCGAAAGGACCAGCTCCGCGGAGGAGGTGCCTATTTGAGATGTTCGTTCCTCTACCTTAAAGAAAAAAAGTGAGCGGTGTAAGAGCTTTCAAAGCATATATACACTTTATAGAACATTGAACAAAATGCGAAAAAAAAGTTCAAAAGTTCCACCACACAGTCTAATTTTGTTACCTGCGACGCAAAGCTCTCAGTTTGATCGGACCCGGGCCATTAATAAAGCTATAAACCCTTCCCAAACTGCGAGGCACTTAGAGCCATAAAAAAACTTTCGTATGCAGTTGAAAGTCGATCAATCATGGGAATTAGCGAGATTATGTGCTGAGCAGACCATCTCCGCGTTTTGAGAGACACTCTCCTTGCTAGTACTTACCCGTATGAGAAAGCTTTCACCAACTATGGTAAACATGTTTATTTATTGTTTCCATCTATAGTCTCAAGCCACACAGCGGGTAGATTCATTTTTTGAAGAAGGTCTTTGTCCGGTAGGCTCACAATTCGAAGTGACTAGCGTATACTTCATGACAGGATCAAGCGGCGGCTCCAGCGGCGGAGGAGGGTGAGCCGATGCTGCTTCGGACCAGGACCTTCCGATCTATTTCAAACGCTTGAAGAATGATCTATTCCAAAGGCCCGTGATTTGCAGATGGAACTGAGCCGCTCAAATTCTTTTCTTCAGAAAAGGAGCAGAAAGCGTATACTTCATGTAGGGAGCATCTAGAGGAGCCGGAGGAGCGGGAGGAGGCGGAGGCGGTAGCGGTGGAGGAGGATATGGGTTTGTTCAGGATTTGACCAGTATACTAATCAACGTACAGGAATGATATCCACGAAAGTCCATAATGGAGGAAAATGGACTTTCAAGCCCCATTTTATTCGTTCGCGGTGGAGAAAGGTCGGAATCTGCTTTCGCTCGCGTTATCCAACAATTTTCATCCCATCGCAACCACGAGGCGAAGCGGTGAAATGAAAATGATTTAACCCTACCTGAGCTCTCGCTTGCGAAATGATGACGTCAAAAGTCCATTTAGAATGGGGCAAAATGGGATTTACGTCCATTTCAAATGGACTTGAAAGCCCATTTTACTCCCAGCAGCAAGGTGAGCTGGGACTAAACCCATTTTTGACCTTTTTGCATATTTTTGATTGCGATTTTTTGGGAATGTGTTCCCTCAACCTATCCTAAGGTAACAGGTGAGTGGAAAAAGTTTCATGTCTTTTATGAAGTCTGAAATAAGTGTTTCTTTCTATACTCATAGAAACGCTATAAAAACATAGAAAAAGATTGAATTCACCCAAATATTCGCTAACAAACCCAAATGCTTCTTAATATCAGGTCAATCAGAAAATTCTTATGTAAAACAAATAAAGTTTGTTAACTCTTCAAATCATCAACCAAAACCAAATTCATGATTTGTAATCTAAAATTTGAAAAAAATTGTACTTCAATGTGATTACTTAGAAGCTATCTTTGTTAATTTCGTAGAACCGAACCTCAGAGACGGCATTTTAAACGCAATTTTGAGTTTGGTCCGCAAGAATTACTGAAGTGCCGCTAGCTAGCTAGAGAAATTCCGTGAAAAATTTCTTACTAGATTAATCCATACATTTAACTCCTTAGAGTTACAAATATTAGTGCTGAAAGACAAAGAAAAGCTAATATAGAGCACTTGCGAAGTCATCTTTTGGGATTCAAAGTTTTTGCGATTTGAAAACCCTTTGAGTTGTAGATTGCTGCACAGACTATCATCTAAAAGCGGGGGCGGGACCAGCACAGAGGTTTATTGAACGCTGGTCGAGACGAGCGTATCCAATCTTGAATAACGACTTTAACCTCAGATTCGGGTGCCTTAAAACACTCGTAATCATATTTCTCAAGTCCTTGAAAGAGCATCGGTAAAGTCAGCCTTCTACAAGGCCGAAAATTATCTTTGCATTTCTAAGGGAATTGCAGTATGCAATCATTAGTGAGAGAACAGCTCAGCATCTAAACCATGATAATGTCAATCCCCTCGATATAAGCCGAAGAACTTACAGCTACTTAATGTGATGTGGAAAGTGCGTGCGCATGCGTGTGAGCAGGAGACATGGGATAGGAGACATGGGATTTCTCAAATGAATTTCTCTCTATTTTTTGCTTTGGATTTTCAGTTACTTGGCTTCAAAGATCGCGTGAGTAGAAGTTGGTTGATGCAAATTGAACAGAACTTGTAGAGCTTATTTCGCTCTGTCGCACGATACCTCGGTATGCTTACATAGTATATAAAAAAATTATGACTTGCAGCCGAAGTCACTCTGGATTAGTCGTATCAACCTAATACATACTTTCAAAGCAATTTGTGATAGGTCGTTTCAGATGTTTTCTCGTCTATGATGTTCGTATTTTGATCTTTTCCACAAAAAGTAGAACCGCAAGATTTGGAATATTAAAGGCAAATTCGAAATTTAGTTTTTCAAGAAAATTACCTTGAATTTAACGACTCAAATTTTGAGTTTTTGCGATTGGGCAATGCCTTAACAAAGGCTATAAAAAATCACACAAAGAGAGAACGAGTGCAAAGAGAATATGGCGCGTTTTTTTTTTGAATGATGATTTTTACTGAATCTTTGGTGTTCACTTGAGCATAAGATGAAAACAAAATAAAATTTCAAAGTGCTGTAGTACTTGTACAATTTTGTTTTGTACAAAGATTAGTGTTCGCATTCAAAACCAAGAATAAGAGAGGGAATTGTACAGGGCTCCTAAATTGCAGAGTCGTTTGCACCAGCGGTCGCGCGACCGCTGGTGCAAATGACTCTGCAATTTAGGAGCCCTGTACCATAAACATCACAAACTCTGGATGCATTTATAGTTACAATACAAATTTGTACAAGTTTAAAAAATGCGGTGCCAATCATATTCATACAAAGGGCGATGGAACTTTATGGGGTAATGACAAACTGTAGCTAGTTGTTTTTACATTACAAAAAGTCGGTACAAAATTAAAACTCTCAAGTGTGGTATGTTGTTTGTGAAATCCTGACATCCTGTATTCATGCTCTTCTAAGCGACCAAAATTTTTCTTTAAATCTCAGCTATAATTGGCCTAGCATAAATCACAAAAAAGTTTTCAGTAGAAGCCTTTCTAAATATGTTGCAAACCATTTTGTACAGCTTTGAAGTCTTTTCAACTCTTCCTTCGTTATCTCCACCAAACGCTTCACACGTCGAATTACAATTGTTTTAACGATGCACGTAGTTTAGTTAAAGTAAATCTTTAGGTCCTTCAAGCGCCTGGAGTTGTGTGAGCATGGGTATAATAGAAAACAAAGGTATTTTCTAGGTTGCCTTATTTCTCCTCTCATGATTTACTTTAAGTAAATTATGGAGGGTCTGCTTTTAGTAGTTGTCTCCAGGATTTTCAGTATGAGGCAAGGTCTTCATCCATTCCGAGTTGTCACTGGTCTGCCTTGATTCTGCCCCACCTCAT
Organism: Cylicocyclus nassatus; assembly: GCA_958299035.1. Lineage (NCBI taxonomy): Eukaryota > Metazoa > Nematoda > Chromadorea > Rhabditida > Strongylidae > Cylicocyclus > Cylicocyclus nassatus. Next base: position 92,123,783 of record CATQJL010000001.1, on the reverse strand, counting down.
CTGAGTTTAACCCTCAGCCTGCCTGGTGCCTCTACCGCCAACGTTGACCTTTTGATGTGGTTGTCTACCCTTCTGCGTACATCTCCATACCATCTTAAATTCTTTTCTCAACTTCTGAGCTATGCTATTAGAGCTGCTTCCATTTGGGTCGTACAGAGTCGTTGCAGATGTGGCCTCTAGTGTGACACCTTAGGTCCATCCTAGCATCCTTGTTACCATGACCTTGAGCTTACTCTCCCCGTTTCGCGTACATGCCCAGCACTCACCACATATAGTGCTGTTGGCCGGATAACAGTGCGGCAGGGGACTTAAGTCGCACTGACATTTGTCTGCCACACAGCAATCGTGCTAAGGCCCGTATGCACGTACTTCCCCGCTGGAGGGGGGGGGGGGTGGAGATCTGAAAGAAAGCCTCATTGACTACTATGAATATCCGCACTCTCTTTTCTGTTTATGTTGTAAAGGTTCTAATACCCTAAAACTTGAGAATAATCATATGATTCCCCAAGAAATCTCTAGAAAACACCTCGTTGCTTTCATAGTCGTCTATCTCTTCAAAGTGCCGCTGGAAACGTCGTAAAGTTGTTCTGAGGATCTATTTTGGCACTGCTGGGGATTTATTCGACAAAACAATTGGATTGTGCAGATTGTGAATTGTTTTGATGAATTTAGCTCGGAACAGCGTTCATCGAAGGCTTCGATTACGTTGATGCACAATCCTTGGACAAACAAACCTATCGACCAAAAAATATGCTTAGTGTTATTTATATGAAAAGTAATATTGTATAGTACACTTTAGGAAAACAATAGGAAAGACAAGAACTCAATTTAAGAAATTGTAACCTTTTGCGGACCAAAAATAAATTCAAATTTTAGTAGACGTTTCAGCAAATAGTGACCAAAATTGAAACTTCAGTTTTGGATATGATTTGGACCACCTTATATCGGTGCCATACGCTTTCAGGAAATTTTGACTCGAGCACTCTAAAGAAGCACAATACTTTTACATATTGAACCAGAAGATTACATTGCATTAGACGGAGTAAAGAGTTTCAAAATTTTTGGTGCAAGAACTATGCATCGACTTGACATATTTTTAAATTTTTCTAATTTCTAATGTAGTGTTTTAGCAGCGCCATAGTATTTCCTCGTCAAAGCTTCAAAGCATATTCAATGGGATTATAAGAAGATAAATGAATCTGAAAACGTAAGGCGATCTCTTGAGAACTTCCCAAAAAATCAACGGTCATAAATCAACGAAACGGTCATATTCAGTTTGTAAGGTAATGTTTTGTCCATAAAATAATGGCGTATGTGAACTTTTATAAGATAGAGAAAAAGACCAAAGCGGACACCTATGCATTGATATCCCGGTTGGGAAGGGGATCACAGCTTAGAAAGCCTCATATCCTAAAGCTCCAAATATGTAGATGCCACGCTATATACCTATCCGTAAGTATTCCCACCATTCGTTCACCATGAACATATTGAACGGGAGCAGAAGGCTGTAAAAACCGCATTTTTTAGGTTTTTGTATAATCCCCTGATGAACTCTCGCGGCCAAACGTCTTTTCTTCAAAGTCATTTTTTCCTTTGAAGTTAACGAAAACCTGCCAAGGTTGAACTAATTATTTAACCCAAAAATGCCGAATATGTCTCCGTTAAGAACAAATGAGTTTTTGAAAACTCGGATTTTTCAATGAACCACAACTTTCGACCTGTGGTTCATCGTAATCTTCGTGATTCAAAATATCACTTGTTCCTACCAGAAACATTATTAGCGCTGTTGGATTAGATAAGCATGAAATTTGCGATGAACTACAAGTTGAAAGTTGGGGCTTATTGAAGAGTCAATTTTTCCAAAACTCATCTGTTCTTATCATTTCCAGCACTTTTGGGTTAGATAATCAGTTCAACCTTGGGTTTTCGTTGATTAAAAAGGGAAAAAATGACTTTGGAAAAAAGACGTTTGGCCGCAGGGAATTCATCAGGGAATTATACAAAAGCCTAAAAAATGCGGCTTGTGCAGTTTCTCTCCCGTTCAGTAGTTCATAGTAAAGGATGGTGGGAATACGTACGGAAGGTAGACAACGTGGAATCCACATTATCTGGATCCTGCCTCAGAAATCTTCTTCTTTCGAGCAATTCCTTGGTAGTCTTCGAGATACGATCCAAGTTCTTCAGAAGCCACTGAGGCGCACTCTCCGCAAGCTCGCTATTCTTTCAGAAACCGGTCGTAGTCTTACGTTGGGTCCTCTTCGATGGGCCAGTCACAACTTGGTATGAGCTTTTTCAGCTTGTTACCGTCATAAACGACTTTCTTCCTTCTTGCGGCACGGTGGCAAACCTTCTTTTCAGCTTTCGACTTATCATACCTTCGCTCGAAAGAGGCGGTGATCGGAACCGCTGCAGAAGGATGGAACTACTGAGACATTGAGCAAGCTCCACATTCGGTTGGAGAAAATGTTGTCGATCTCCCGTGAGTCGTTCCGCTGGAGAATTCTCATGTCCACCGACGATGATCTTTCTGCATGAGGATGAAATGGAAGTCTTGCGGCGGAGAATAGCCCTACGGTTGTCATCTTCGTTCCGGGGGCCCATACCCAAACTTTCCGCTTTATATATTTTTTCTGGTGGCACCCCGATCTTCGCATAGGGTCTGCCCGCAGGAATTTGCAAAGGACTTCCCGACCTCTACATCCTCGTAAAAATCATCTGATTCTTCAGCTACTGATGTTGAAGAGTAGCAGTTGAGTAGTAGTCGTAGTGCGCCTAGTCGAAATAACAGGATCTTATGCAATTCAACAAGATGGACGATAAATGGGTGGACGACAAAGCTAACGCCTTACTTTCGTAAAACCTTCTCACCATAAATGATGAGGATTTCATCCTCATTTGTCTTACGCGTCCTTCTTCCTGGACCTCGTTCTGCAGAGCGGACGCGGTACTTGATGTGCTCTACAGCGTCGAGAAGAGCGTGGAGATTGGCTTTGCGGAAACTGTCTTGACGCTGTAGGTGCAGAGCATGATGCAGTTTCCATGGCATGTCGTTCGGGCGACGTGTAGTTTTTGTCCCAGCCAAAAGGCGCCCTGAGTACCCTGACAACGTTCTTGCTAGCCTCTTTTCGCTGTAGGCGGAATCCGATGTACAGGGGTTTTTTCATATCTTCTTGATGACGGTGTAATGAAAATTTTTTTTAAAAATAGAGAGCGCACACGGTAGCGCCTACTGATCCGGGTGCCACTCTCACTAGTTCTGCAAAAGCTTATGCCGTACCTTCTTTGTCTTTTGTAAGGATGTCTCGAAAAATGTGAACACTGTGTGATCGTCAATAACTCTCTTATTCATGTCTTTTGCCGAGCTTGAGGTATCATTCTGTAGACCTAGGATCAATCTTATATTCTCAGTATGGACCGAATCATTAATCGCTTTTTTATTGATGTAAGACTATGGTATGAACTTTAAGGAGGGTTCTAGGAAAAGGAAAGCGAGTTTTGCTTTAAAAGGAAGACCAAACAGACCAGAAACTCTTGTATTGAACTAATCGAAGTTGCTGATTCTAAATAATAATAAAAATTTGCACTTCACTATAATGCTTCTTTCACAAGCTATCTCAGGTTTAGGGTAACATGTTTTTCCATTGTTTGTCAGAATTGTGACCACACCATTAAATCAAAAAAAACTGGTTAAGAGTTGTTACTACTAAAATCAGCATGTCTGAAGACCTTATCACACAAATTCTAGATTTTTTGGATTTTTCTATCAAAAAACCTACTTGTAAGCGCTTTATGCTAAAAGTTCATATTGTAATCCTACAGTAATAAAGAGTGATTGACGATACTACTTCCATACTACGATCTGAGATTATCATCGCTTTACAGAATGATAGCTCAAGCACGGCAAAAGACATGAAAGCAAGGGAATTATTAAAGGTCAAGCAGTGTTCAGAGCGACACTCTATCCCGAGGTATCAGCACCGACTGATAAGTAGGCAGAGAAGACAGAAAAATTCGAGGAAACACCGCAAAAAAAACGGAAGAATTTTGTTTATTCGGGATTGTCAAAGCGGAAAAAACGGAGCTCGGAATGGTTAGAGTAGCTTGAAGTATTATGAACCTTTCTAATTATTCTTACCCTCTCCTACTAATGAGAGGGTGAGAATAATTAGAAAGGTTCAAAATTATTGAAAAAGGACAACTATGGCTTTGATTCTGTCTCGCTTTTCAAGTTACACAGAAAACTGCAAATGAAAGAAGAATTTTCTTCACGCCTTTCACATGCATATTTTTCCTAAACAAGTTGTGACAACGATGCTGTGGTTGAAATGAAGACGAAGGTAGTTGTTATCACCAGGTCCATTACTTGTGACGAAGTCAGCGGTGCACTGGAAAATTTTTGGGTCAGTTTGAAGGCCATTTTGATTTTTTTTTCGTTGCCTAATCTCTCCTTCTCCTTCTGACCTGCAGCGTTTGTCTAAGTGATTTCCAATTTCTTCTGGTTTACGTTCAAATCAAGAAAACTCTGTTGGTAAGATAAATTTTTACTGCTTACATAAAAAGATGAAGGTGATTGCTGTGGATTGTTGTAGGGAGCTGAGGTTCGCGCTTTGCTGCTGGCCAGCGATGGGCGTACAAGCGCTCGTCATGTGCGATTGTACGATCGTCTGATCGGGCGCTGATCGTACAACCGCACATCACGAGCGTACAGGCAACGTGGTCCGCATACGCGTACAACTGCTTGCGCAGAGAAGCACGGTTTGCCGTCTGGCTAATATTGTTTGTTATAGCTTAAGAGCTTTGAATCTATTTTTGCCTTGGCAGATTTCCACTCCTTTCAAGGCAGGATCGATGCCCACTGCCCAATTTTTGAAGGAGCAATCTCACATTTTCAGTCCCGTACTAAAAAGCGCCCCTTTTCTTCTTCTACATTATTTGTTGGGAGATGGTCTAGAGGAGCTCTCCTTCCGGTTGCACCAATAGAAAGTGCAACTCATATTCTGGAATTTTTTTCCAAATTGTTTTTTGGTGCTCTCAGGTGACGGATGGTTTTCTTTTCGTCAAACAATCTCTTCTTTTTGCTGAAAGCTAAATGATGATGACGTCATGACCTTTTTGGACCGATTGGAAATGGTGTTTGAACAAGCTATAAGCTCAATGCAGGCGCTAAATACATTGGCCCGTAGTAAAGCTCGGTCAGGAGAAATGATTCCCCCTGAGGCCCTTATGTGAGGTTGTTCCGTCAGGTGAAATGCCGACCTCCCACTTCCTCATGCTAAAAGAATGCAACACCACCTGACGTGTCAGCCTCAAATCAGGTTCGGCAGGGAGAGATGATCTCTCTGCCGAGTCATTGGAGATGAACCGAGCGATGATCTCCCGAAATAGTGTGCTAATGAGGAGATTTAGAGAAAATTTCCGTAAGTTACTCCTGAGTAACTTACGATTAACGTCGGTTTAACATGTCGAATATACTGACGAGGGAAGTACTTTCAATGGCAGTGGCCTTTTGATGTGAGATGCACATCGTCTGATGCAGCTCGGAACAGTAATTTGAAATCTGCTTTCCTTTTCTGCGTAGCGCCCTTCTGAAGAGAGTTATGGAAGCCTAAAAATCTTATTTTGGGGGCGCTCTTTGAGTTTGACAGCGGTGCTATGTGCGTCGGTGGTGCAATGGTGTAATGGTTAGTTGTTGGCATCGAAGGCGAAAGGTCGGTAGTTCGAATCCGGTGCAGAGTGGACCATTTTGCACTTTGAATGTGAATTCAAAAACCATTCTATTCGTCTGCAGTCAGTAATATCTTTGACAGATGTGAACTAAGGGAAAAAATTTCTGGCATAACTGCTTGTAATGAGCCCTTGAAGGCAGTGTCCAGGCAGATTTGCGCCCTGGGTGATATCGCTGCGGTAGGGTTCCTGGCCACCCCACTAACCTCTAGGCCTAGTCCGGCTTGTTGATGTCTCCCCTGCGCCGAGAAAATAGCCCCAAAACCGGCGCGCGCAGGCCTAATCGGCGCGCGCTCGAACGATTTCGCTTACCTGCTCAGTGCGAGACCCCATTACCACTCTTCGCATTGTGCATACTATTCCAAAGTAAAAATTACAGGCGGCAGGGTGTTCGTGCCGGGCCTCCCCAATTTCCGTTGAAACTCTCGTCCGAGCCGCTTTTTGGAAACTAGGGGAATTTCCCCAAAACGGTCTTTTCACCCGATTCTAAGCTCAGATTCGGGTTTCACGAGTCAGAAAGGCCTAACTTGCAGAAAGGTGGAAACGCAAAATCTACCGGGACACTGCCTTTGAAACTCTACGACTTACCAATAAAATAGGAATAAACATGGTGAAGCATGTTCACCACCATATGAAACTCAAGGAATGCGCACTATCATTAATCGAGAAGATGTTCTTTCCTGCCTCTAATTTGATGGATACTTGCAAGCATGAGAATTGCGTGGAGTTTTTCTCCATACGCTGTTCCCGTTGTGAGAAATGTCTGTGTTTTGCCAGAATTGCCACTTTGTAATTTCGCTTCATCTCTGTACATATTTTTTTGCGGAGAAAACCTCAAACAAGCAAGCGGTTTTGCCAGAAAATTTTTTCTTTAGGTGTCATATTCGCTAAGGATATTACAGTAAGTGAATGCAAACGAATTAGAGTGGTTTTTAAACTCAAATTCAAAGTGCAAAATGGCTCGCTTTGCACCGGATTGGAACCATCGACCTTTCGCGTTCAACGCCAATAACTCAGCATTACACCACTGCACCACCGACGCACATACACCGTCTCAGACTCAAAGAGCACCCCAAAATAGGATTTTTAGGCTTCCATAACTCTCTTCAGAAGGGCGCTCAACGAAAAGCAGATTTGAAATCAGCGCTCGAAGCTGCTTCAGAAGATATGCATGCCATATCAAAAGGCCACGACCATTGATAGTACCTCCTTGTGAGTGAGGAGCCACAGTGCAGGCTGACGATCTTCGACAAGATCTAACAAATGCGGCCACATCTCCGCCGCTAGTACGATTCACAAAGATGTGAATGATTGTCGGATGGGTTTTGACTTGTATACTTGCATGAACATGACTCGATCATATCAGTGCGTATGATTGGAATCATCAATCAGTGGCTCAACTGAGGCAGAGCTGACTCGTTGAAGCTTCAATGAAGCTTTCCTCTGTTGAGATCGAATAAGGCAGCTTTACTACGGGCCTTTATACTTCTTGCATTATAGTCATTATCGTTCATTACAAAGAATATTCTCTGTCATAACAAAATAGATGTATTTCGAACAATAAAGCGATAGACCTTATCAATAACATTGACATGATAAAACAGATAGACAAGTTCAAGATAAGAAAAATATAGTTCTCTAAGATTGCCCTCAACTGCGAAAGTTTACGGAGAAGCATCACCTTCTTATTCATTTATCAGAGTAACTGCTAACTCTATTCACAAAAATCTTCTCGCACTCCTCCTTGCTCTAGGTAACACTATCTCCTTTGGCCCCCTCTTCGTAAACTCCTATTTTCAAAAAGTCAAACGAGGAAACCTGGAACTCAATAAATATTATTTTACGTGCCGTAATAAGGTCACCCCTCTTCTCATGGGTTAACTATTAATTGTAAACTTTTCATTCCGATCTTGACGTTAACCACTTCCTCATTGCAAACCCCTTAGTTCCTATCCATAATCTCATCTTATATGTAGTATGTCTGCTTCAGGTTTTGTCTGCTGCAAAGTCAAGGTTCAACACCGATTATGCCCAACAGAGATCGAAATTAGGATTTAATCGAGACTCTCATTAAAACAAGACCAAACTAACTTCCAATAAATCAGAATTGATTATTGAAAAAAAAATCCTTAGCACACATTTGTACCTAGAGTTATTAAAATAATGAAGATGTTTTTTCTATTGTTTAACACCATTCGAGCTTTTTGGGATCTACTATGAAACATTCTGGCGATAGGACAGCCTCAATGAGCTCAGTAATTCGTGACATTTCAAAACATACTTGTTGGGTCATTATCATTGCTGTAAATCTCTACTAATATGGTACAAAAAATACATCGTTATCAAGAAAGCGATTTCGAAAACCTGTAAACATGAACTTTGGTTTTGTTATGAAAAAGAAAATTTCGAAAGCTCTAAATTCGAATTTTGATCTTGGATGGGCATTATTGGTGCTGAACCCTGACTTTGCAGCAAACAAATCTCACAAGTGAAAAAAGCAACGTCGAAAAAAAACCCTTTAACCCAAAATTTGGTCTTGATTGGAGCAATTTCGTTATTGGACTTCAGCTTCGGAACTTTTTTTGCAATCCCGGTTTCATCTGAAGCAATATAAGGGGGCAAGGCTTGCATTGTCTTGGTATCCTGAGGAACTCGTAATTATAAAGAGTTCGAAAGTGCTTAACAGGCACATCGCTTTGGTGCGAGAATATGGCCCTGATGAGGAAATTTCGTTTTCGGATATTTCATGTAAATCTTGGTATTTCTCGATCATAAGAGCACACATAGGGATGAAGTTTCATAGTGGAGTGGTATTTTGGCGTTTTCGGACTATCTTTATTTCTCACTTTTGAGCCTAGGAAAAAATTCACCAAATACATTTCCGGGTACTGCTATGTGTCTATTATATAAAGAGCAAGTTGGAAGTCCGCAGGAATTTTCTGGAAGGAGATCCGATTTTTCGGTTAGCTGAAAAATTTTGATTTTTGGCTCCCAATTTTGCTTGGATAACGACTTGTGTGACTTTGATGGCCTTTCTGTAGAGCTTGCTCCGTTCTATCGAAATACCCTGATTCTGTTAGAAAGACAGAAACAGCTTAATTTATCTTTTAATTACTTCTGTGCCACACACTGTTGATAGGTGTGCGATCACACGGCCCAACGTTGCGACGCTTTCCTCTTCCTCAAAGGCCCGAAGTTGGTTTAAAGTGTCACCCGTAACTCAACACCACCAAACATCGCTTCCAAACGAGCTAGATTTCGTTCCTCAGTTTCGCTAGCAAAAATTGTGCAGAGCAAGGATGACGTATCGGAAGACCACCGAAATGCGTGAAAGTCCGCACCGGAAGTGAGTGGTAGCTGCGGACGAATGAGTCATTCTACAGATACACGTCCAGCTAACGATTTGGCCTAGTCGCCTTCGACAGAGACTATAAAGCATAGAACATTTAGATTTGCCCCATCAAACATCTCATCCATTGCAGGAAAAAAAATCTGAGAAGCAGACTAAACTCCAGCCTAACCTAGAACATAGCTCACCTTAGTTGAAAAGATTTGTTAGAGACCACCGCTGGCTGTATGCGCTTTACAATGAATGAGGTCATTTTAGTGTCCCACACTTCCGCGCACCCCATTCGTACAAAACGCAGCGTTAATGGGAATGTGCTTCGCATAGTGAAAATGGTGTCATCAGACGATACCCTCAGAGCCGCTTCGATCGCTAGGGCACTCTAGGTAACGCAAGCCAATGGTTATCTACCTAGAGGGGCGCGAGCAAGCCATAGTAGCAGACTACCTAGTGTGTTTGACAAAAGCAAGATGCCATTCTGTCTTTCCTTCATTTCGGACGAGATGAGCAAAGATATCAGGGCATGCGTGCAAAAATCAGGCCTGCAGAACTTGTTGAGAGTCGTACAGATTCCTCCTCCCCCCCCCCCCCCAATTTGAAACGGCGTTTAGTGAGAAACAGAGCACACGGGCATGCGACAGCAAGAACTGTATCATTTCCAAAGCAAATATTCCTGGGGATTGTATGTGCTCAGGAACTATCTATCTCATCACCTTGTAAGCGCTGTGGAAGGAATGCATAGGAGAGGCGGGAAGGCCACTATGCGTCAGAATCAAGGAGCACTTGGATGGGCTGCGAAGATCACGTTTGGCGTTTGTCGACTCCCTTGGGCACCCACCGTAAGCTTTGTCACCAAAACGCAGAGCTCGATATCTCAGTTAGCATATTATCAAGGGAGACTGAGGTGTCGGCGCGAAAGACTCTTGAGGCGGAAGTGAGGGGTCGCTGCGGTTGAATGAGTTATCCTACAGAAACACATTCACTGTGATCTATATGGCATAGCGATACGAAAGGAAGGAAGGAAATCAGCAATGATTGACAGGCACTCGTTTTTGTTATTCATTTCTGGTCTCTGCAGATATCCAGAGTTCTTTCCTCGCTTTCCTAGAAATCTCCCTTTCGTAAAAAGAATCTTACACTCGATGTCGAAATTGTTTTTTATGCACCTCGCTTCTGTGCTTTCCTAGCGGTAAAACCAAGCTTTGGCGCCTTTTATCTGCCAAGTGATCTTCCAGTTTCTCCGATGTAAAATGCTTTGCGGCTAAGACAGTCAAGCTGGTACACCACCCCCACTTTCGCGCAGTCTCCATATCTTCCATACGGGCACACTATGCATTGCTCTGATAAACAGCATTGATCGTAGAGCCTGTTTCTTCTTTATTTCTTCAAAAAACGGAAAGCGACAGATGATAGGCGAGAGCATCCTATAGTGCAGTGAAATGTCTGCTGGAAGTAAATCTTACAAGAGATAAAAATAAACAGGCTCTACGATCATTGCTGTACATCAGAGCAATGCATAGTATGCCCGTATGGAAGATTAGGAAACTTCACGAAAGCGGGGATGGTGTACCAGCTTGACTGTTTTAGCCGCAAAGCAATGAAGAAACTGGAAGATTCACTTGGCATTCGCATGAAGGAATACTCAGCAATTAAAAGGCGCCAAAACTTGGTTTCACCGCTAGGAAAGGGGGCTGGGAAAGCGAAATTGTCGCGACGCGGAGTTACAGTAATTCCGACTAAAGGCAGCAGGGTCAGAGGAAATGTCCCAGAGGAGATGTTTAGAGGCCAAGTTATTCTAGCGGGCAAAAAAGTTTACATTTCCTATCAGAAACATAGTAAATTCCACATTTCCCTTCACTATCTTCCTTTTTTCTCAAGTTTCGTAGCCAAACTTTCATCAAACAAAAAATGATGTGGCATTGTGAAGACCATTACAAAAAAGGATCATTATGACTCTGTGAGTCGGCTACCCGAGTTGTCCGCGCACCTGATTGTTGCCAGCCTTTCGCGCGCGGCGACTACGTACAGTCACAAGTAATGGGATAAAAGCCAACGCTTGGTTTCACTGCTAGAAATGCACAGAAGCGAGGTGCATAAAGGGGACAATCTCGACATCAAATGTAAGATTCTTGCTTACGACGGGGAAATTTCGGTTAGGAAAAAGAGATGGAAGCATTCTGGATACCAGCAAAGAATCAAGAAATAAATAACAAAAACGAGTGCCTGTCAATCACTGTTGAGTTCCCTCCTTTCATATCGATATGCCAGCTATCGATCACATTGGATGTGTATCTGTAGGATGACTCATTCGTCCGAGCGACCACTCATTTCCAGTGCGAACTTTCACGCACATCGGTGGTCTTACGGTACGTCATTTTTGCCTTGCACAATTTCCGCTAGCGAAACTGAGGGAAAGCTGAAAACTAGCTCGTTTGAAGGCGATGTTTGGTGGTTTTGAGTTGTGGGTGACACTTTGAGCCTTCGGGCCTCTGAGGAAAAGGAAGGCGTCGCAACGTTGGGCCGTGCGATTGGAATAAAGACTACCTATTAAACCTGTGTGGCACAGAAGTGTTAGAAGATACGAATATGCCCAAGCTTTGGAAAGCGGAACATGGAAGTTATTAAGACAGCTCAATTTATTTCAAAAAGGAGTTTATTTTTGGGATAATTCAATGAGCTACGTGCACCACTGCCAAGCTTATCAGTGATTAGTTCTGTTGCATCCGACAAGAAAATAACAGGGATTAACGTCCAACCAACCTTCACAGTTCTCGACAGCTGCACCTGTTCAGTACCTAGACAGAACTCCTCTATCAAAACAGATCCTGCAAAGCAAAGCAGTGCCAAAGCACGCAGCCGACGAGAACCGCAGCCGATAGAAGTCTATGCAGAACAGACAAACCATGTAAACTCGCCGGATTCAAAGCACATATTGGCTCGCTCTTCAGTTAGCAACCTCCAAAAAAACGAAGACGTAGATCAAAACCTTTAATTTCCCAGCTACTACATCGGAATGCAATGCTAGTACTGAATAAGTTGGCAGAGGTTGATGAAGCGGAAACTTTTCTCAAAAACTTCATGGAATACTTGGAAGCGCAAATCCAAACTTTAAACTATCTCGGAGCAAAGAAAGACCAGTCCGGAAGAAAAAAAACGGATAAAAGATCTCGACAGCTTCCTAAATGAGGCAAACAGCACGCAATTGATGGCATTCACTGATCAAATAGGCTGAAATACCGAAGGAGAGAACTGAAGCAAACGAATCTAATTCAAGCCCAAACTCTAGCGACGCCGCCAGGATTGGTGAGAGACCCAGACACTAAAGCCGGCCTATTCATCAACAAGGCAGCCTTTTGAGAACAAAGTACGACTACCCCAACGAGTTTCAGCCTTCGATGACAGCCATAAGGAGTATCCAACGTTCTGGACGTATACAACACGTTAATCCACAGTAACTCGCAGCTCAGCAACGTCGACAAGTTCCTCTTCCTGAGGCACGCATTGGAAGGAACAGCAGCTTCATTTATTGGCACCATGCAGTACACTTGGGTCCGAATCGAATAGAAATTCGATCATTCGAATAAAACATTCGAATATATTCGTATTCGAAATTCGATATTCGCAGTTTTTCCATTTTCGAATAATATTCGAAGCTCGAATAATTGAGAAAACGGGGTTTCGAATAAAATTCGAAACTCGAATAATCAAAAAACAGGGTTTCGAATAAAATTCGAAAACTCGAATAACCAAAAAACGAGGTTTCGAATATTATTCGAAAACTCGAATAATCAAAAAACGAGGTTTCGAATATATACTCGAATAATCAAAAATGGGGTTTCGAATAGATTTTAATCGAATGTTTATTCGAATTCGTATTCGAATGTACTCCGTATTCAAATTATTCGACTTTGCTGCAGAGCCAACTGTTGCGTATCAAGCTCACTTCGTCCGCATTTTTTTTTCGCAAAACTCGGTAATGCATCTTTTGCAACCGACCTTTGAACTGTATGGAGAGTCGCATTCTTCCGACTGCTTGCGACAGTAAAAAAATCATATGTGGATGAGGGTGCTGATTATGGTTAAAAAGTTACTTTATCGATTTTGTCGATATTTGGAAAATCTTGAGCTACGAGGTTGGAAGTTGGTACAGGGGGGTAAATGAGGATGCTGTTTAGAACCGAAATCTTTTTTTATTGATTTCAGCAATTTCTGGAAAATTTTGAGCTAAGAGTTGGTAAGGGGATACTAGGGGGCTGATTATGATTGGATCGGCTTTAGCCAGATATGTCGACAAGTTTGAGATGTGATTGCTTTAGTTATTCGATAGACCATTCGATTATTTATTCGAAACTCGACTTCCAATGTTCGAATATATTCGATATTCATTCATTCGATATTTTTGATTTTCCGAATTTATTCGAAATTCATTCATTCGATATTTTTGATTTTCCGAATTTATTCGATATTCGTTTATTCGAGATTTTTTATTTTCGAATTTATTCGATATTCGTTTATTCGAAATTTTTCCTTTTCGAATTTATTCGATATTCATTCATTCGATGAAAAATTATCGAATTACCCAAGTCTACCATGCAGCCACTGGAGCATAGGTGCGATAAGGTGAGAATGACCCCTTCAGGGCGAAGGGGGTCACAGCGGTCACAGTCCCTTCTGATAAAGGGTGTTTCAGTTGATCGAAAAATCATAGAATGTCGATTGGTGGGGGGGGGGGGAGGAGAAGAGGACTGATAGAGTTCTCTCATCATTTTCCAAATCAAAGTCTACCATTTTAAATTCTATGCCATCATTGTTCGTCTTTTTTTCTAAAATATAAAGACTGAAGCGGGATTGAAACCACCCTGTATGTTTTAAAATTACCACAGAAGATGTGTATGCGAGAGCTGTTTTAGAAAGTAAACATTTTTTAAGTATTTACGAATTTTCATAAGGAAAATTCCATAATTTCTGTAGATGAACAGCAACGTCAGCAAGGAAATTGTTTTAAAAGCCATCTTCAGCTTTCAGAAGTTGTGTTCGTTGGGGTTTTTTTCAAAAAGTGCCTGGTGAAGGGCGTGAGTAGTGTTTTCCGGATATTTACGGACTTTTAGATCCAAAAATCCATAACTTCTGTAGATGAACATGCAGTGCTGGACATAATTATAAAGCCACTCTAAAAATTTTCGCTCTTGTCAATGAATCTGTCTGAAACTTTGCTGTGTTGTGCGCGTGTTAAATTACCATGACCTCTCAAAACAGCTTCCAGTTTTGTTGAGTTTGAACGGAGAAAAACGAAAAAATTCACAACAGCCCTCTTTGAAAGCTGGACTAAATTATAAAGCTACCTGGTTTTTCTAATCACTGTCGCACTCGCTAACTCTCAATATTTTTGTACAATTACATCCCAAAATATGAAACATTTGCAACACCTACGGCCTGTCATCCTACTCAAATAGAAGCGATCACTGCATTTTTGCTTTCAAAAGCATCAATGGTCATTCTGCTTTAAAGGCAGCGTCCAGGCAGATCTGGACCTATGGGGCTTTTACGTGGAAAGTACTTTTGGGGCCCTAACTAAGGCACTGCCCAAGCGGGAGCTCATGTAGTGCTGTAACATCTGAGATATTCCCCTCGAAACTGGACCCCGCGACCGTGTTTCGCATGCATTCATGGCGCAAAGCGTGGATCCTGGCGCGAAACTGCCATGAATCCATGCGAATACGTTCGCGGGGGCCAGTTTCGAGGGGAATATCTCAGCCATTAGAGCACTACCTGAACTGTTGCTTGGGCAGTGCCTTAGTTAGGGCCCCAAAAGTACTTTGCACGTAAAAGCCCATAGGTCCAGATCTGCCTGGACGCAGCCTTTAACAAGAAGCTGGATTAAAGAGTTTTCAAGCTCTTGTTTGTTTCAAATGACAGTCACAAAGTCTACTGAGCATTTTTGAAGATGAGGTGAAGAGCGCTCTCTTAAAATCCTCGTAGTCGCCAACAGAAAATACTGTAAAGCCATTACAACAGCCATACAACAGTGAACTCGTGTGCATGACTGGGAAAAAATCTCGGGATTGAGCACTCTAGTTCAGCTGCAGTTGACATCCACTGAATACTGAGTGGAGCACCCTGCACAATCAAAGTCAACTCAGATCACGAGATAAATCAGGAGACGCTTAAAACTTCAAAATATCAGCTAATCTCATTCATCGTATGAAATGTGACATGAAACACAGAGGGAGATACAGATATCTAAAGTTATCTCGAATTCTCTGTTTGCAGGGAATTTTTGTGAAAAGTTTTTTAAAACTAAATCACAACTACATCACTAGGGAAAACCAGAAGTTGTTGAGCTGCATCACCATGTAGGCAATGTGATAAATCAAATCCAGCGCTTTATAAAATTGCAAACAGAATTTTGTGGAGTAAAAGCGTGACAACACTATGGTGAGATTGGAGTCTTTCCGTCAAAATCAGCGATTAGCAGAATTTATGGAAGCTCTCTTCACCTAATCTAACCAGAAGGGTCAGTAGATTGATTATCATTTGGAATGAACAAGAGCTTGAAAACTCTTTAAACCAATTGTTTGTTGAAGCAGATTGACTTTTGGTTCTTTTGAAAGCAAAAAAATGCAGTGATCGCTTCTATTTAAGTAGGATGACAGACCGTAGGTGTTGCAAATCTTTCAAATTTTGGGATGTAATTGTGCCAAAAAATTTGAGAGTTAGCGAGTGCGACAATGATTAGAAAAATCAGGTGACTTTATAATTTTGTCCAGCTTTCAAAAAGGGCTGTTTCGAATTTTTTTCGTTTTTCTCCGTTCAAACTCAACAAGACTGGAAGCCATTTGAGGGGTCATGGTAAGCTGACATGCGCACAATACAGCAAAGTTTCAGACAGATTCAGTGACAAGAACGAAAATTAGACAATTTTTAGAGTGGCTTTATAATTATGTCCAGCACTGTACTTTACGCCGAGATGTTTACCATCGGAATCGTCTCGTCTTCCGCTTTCAGATAATATGTTTCGATTGAAGTCTATTGAAAATAGTGCCTGGTGAAGAATGTGGGTAGTGATTTCTGAATATTTACGAGTTTCTAGGATAAAAAAACCGTAACTTTTCTAGATGAACAAGTTGTACAAGGAAGCAGTCACCTCGTGCTCCGCTTTCGGAGAATCTATACTTTTTTTGGTGTCCGTCAAAAACGGGCCCGGTGATGGTTGAGTGAGACTCCTATGATAAGTTCTCACAAGGGAGGGTCACGAAGTCAAAGTGGCCGACTACGGCAAGCTGCACATTTTTAGTGGAAGCGTGGAGCGCTGATTCCAAATCTGCCTTTCGTACATGCAGAGCGCTTCTGGTCAAGAAGTTACGAGCACTTCTTAGAGTCGGCAATTCAACTGAGAATTAGTTTAAAATCCATCGTTACAGCCTTTTTAGACTCTGAATGAAGCACCGGCTCATGCCAGGATAATTCATACAATAAACTCTTTTTGCCTATTATGTCTATTAAGTACTTCCTATTTCCCCCTTTGAGGTCAAGAAAGGTTGCAAAAAATTGTTTTCATACCGGCCTTTGGTCCATTTTCGAGTCAAAATATGCTCGTAACTTTTTTCCCAAAGGAGCTCTGCAGATAGAGAAAGCAAATTTGAAGTCAACGTTCCAAGCTCATACTAATGATATGTAGATTGTAGTGTTTGGTCACTTCGACTCCGTGAGCAACCCATCTCGAGCGACTGATAGCTAACGTCAGTTGTAGAACAGCATTGCAGGAGGATCTTGGGAAGTACAGGCAAGCCAAGATACTGCAAGCAGCCGAAGGAAGAGAAATGCCCAAGGGACTTCTGTAAATAGGAAGACGGGACTTCAAATTTTTTCCGACACAAGATGGAACTAAAACTTCTACACCAACCTTTTCCGTTTATCAACACCCGTGCCGATGCCCGTTGTTCCCACTGGAGAAGTACCACCACGAACTCTACCTGTTAAAGTGCGCACGGCGATTCAGACCATAATAACGTCCACGGCTCCAGGAACAGACCATCTTTCCTTCGACTTTCTGAGAGCCGAAGGACAACGTCTACACGAGACTCCCGCGTCGCACTTAACATCTTACCTTCAAAAGAAAAGGATTCCCAACCAGTGGAGAACGTTAGGAATCGTCATTTTTTCAAGAATGGTGAATAGGAGGATCTTCGAACTACCATCTAATACGCCTGCTGAGTGTGCTGTACAAGCTTTTCACGGAGATTATCCTCGCTCGCACATCTAGGACACTGGATGAAGCTCAACCCCAATAACAAGCTGGATTTCGCAAAGAATTCAGCTGCATGGATCACATCCGGGTCCGTATCAGTTGATACCCAAACAGCCGCCCGCAGCCGCACCGTGAGGTAATTACGGAGATGCAACGCGCCCTAACTGCTCTGCGCTGCGCGGCAGTCCCTCTCCCCTTTCTAATCCCTGTCTCTCTCGGTTATGGTCCCTTACCGTCACGCTCTAAGGTGCGAAAAGTCCTGAACTGTAATGGCCAAAATTTTCGTTAAAGATGAAGCAGTTTTTACGAAGGATTTTCTGGGAAAACTCAAACGAACAGATATTTAACGATAAATTCAAACATTCGAGTATTGACACATCTCAAAAATGAGGTTTTTGAGAAAGCAAATATCTGGATATGGTCGAATAATTGATAATTCAAAAAGTCAAGATTTGAAAAAAATTCTTTTTAGAATTCGACTCGAATTTTTCAACAACTATCAGCTTCGAGTGTTTTTGGCTGACAACGAAAAAAACATAGTGAAAAATAAACAAATTAGGCATTTTTATGCAGCTCTTATACTCTGGGTCAGCCACACCCCCAAAAAGTTTTTTGTATGGCTAACAAAAATCAAAGGATTTCAAGAATTATTTTAATTTACAATATGACCAGGCCACTACATTTTTCTAACTCATATAAGTGACTTTTAAAAATTTTGCAAACCATTCTCGAGCTTCCCCTCTCCCCCGTTACACTACTGATGCCTAGTTATTACGAAAGACATTTCGAGATTTCGTCGTTGAGATAGGAATTCAAAATTTCAAAAATTAGCTGCAGTCATGTTCAGTTTGTGATTAAAAAGCCGGAATTTCTAGGAGCCATTCAATTTTCGGGAAGCAGGGATGTTTAAGCTAAGAGATATCGCTACAACTGAAAAGAAAGCTACTTATTTTTTGAAATCGTTGGAACACAAGATGATTAGCTCTCAGGAAATGAAGGAACAGGTTTAACTCTTGTTTTCAGAATTTTGACTGACTTGCTAGTAGACGCCCAATTTGCTGACGCGTCTTGTCAGTCTACATATTTCACTGTAACTTTTAGCCTATTTGTATTGGCTGTGCATCGTTGATGCGCGACTCAGTTCTTTTCGTACCTCAGAGTGTTGAGTGAATGGCAAGAATTCAGACACCGCGTAGCGCAACGCAAGTAAGCCCCTCGCTAATTATCCGGTGCGGCTGCACGCGGCTGTCCGAGTATCAGTCGAACGCCTCTCACCACATTCAGACGGTTTCGAGGGTCATAGACGTTTGCCGACTGCCTCTGGCCTAAACTTTGTCGACTACGAGAAAGCCTTTGACAACGTCGAAACCACCGCCATCCTGTCTGCGCTAGTCGATCAAGGAGAGAATCCAGTTTACATGAGAACATTAGCCGACTGCTTCCCTGACCAACCCAATCTGAAAGGGGGTTCGACGAGGCGATACAATCTCGCCAAAGCTGTTCACCGCGGTTTTGCATTGGGTGATGGAATTACTGGACTGGGAAGAGAGAGACATACGAGTTGATGGGAGATTCCTGTCAAACCTTCGTTTTGCAGGCGACATCGTTCTCTTTTCGAGCAGTATTACTGAAGCAGAGACGATGCTGAAGGGACTGAACAAAGTAGGAAAGAAGATTGCGAATAAATCGGAAGAAGACTTAATTCATGAAGAACGCCCTTTTAAGATGCAGAAATAAAACTGGAAGACATCCCTATCATGAAAACTTCTTACGCGTGTCTCGGACGTTTGATGAACATCAAACGACTTGAGCAAAGAACTTAACAGGAGAAGAAGAGCGCCTAACAAGAAGTCGCCTTCGGACCTCTAAAGGAAGCCGCCGACCAACTGAAGGACCCGTAGCTTCGTGTCCACCTGTTCGACTCATTGTTCTCCCGGTGCTCTGTTACGCAGCTGAGACTTGAGCTGACACCGTAGTTATGTCGAAAGCTTTACGAACCACTCACAGAGCGCTCGAGCGCAGTCATCTGAAGATGACCCAACACAAACAACATCTAGTCGGACTTTGCAATACGGATATGAGAAGGATGTCCCGTTTTCGTGACCCAGCGGAATACGTTGCGAAAGCGAAGCATCGATGGGCCGATCACCTTATATTAGGTTGCTGCATACGTTCTCTCCGATTTCTTTTACCTCATGTTTGAAGCAGCTGTTTCAAAAGAATTTCATCTCTAATGCGGTATTGTTAGTATCATTAGAAAGTGCTTTTCTTGCGCTTTCTAAAGCATATCAAATTTCAATAAATTCTTAGTGTAAGAAGATTTTAGACCTAAAACCTCCAAGTGGCCGGGGTACGTTTTCACTTTAGAAAAATGTTCTTGCGAGAAAATCTCCCACAATGCGCCCTTCAGGTCAAGTTCTTTCATTGGCTGCGGAATAAGGGTGTAGAAGGCTAGTATATGCAGTTCCATAAAGAGAACGTCTTGCTGGTAAAATTTATCGTCGAACATCACATTTTGTATAGATGTTTTACAAGCAATAACTTTCTGCGAATAGAAGTAATCGACGACTTCAAAGTTGGAAGTGCTAGGGTAAAGAAAGAGCTAGCAGGGCCCATCCACCAATTCCTTTTCGGCGTTCACGTCAACTGTAAAATTTTCATAACTCGTAAATAGGCATGCACACATGCGCTGAAGCGAGGTCAAAAAGTGGCCAATTTTTTGTTCGGTCAAAAAAATCTCTCGGCAACGCAAACCCTATGAGCTCTTTCATGTTGCAGAATAATCTACGAAAAATTCTCTATCTATCCATTGTTAGACAAGATGCCTTTCAATCCTCATAAGGGAGCATTGCCATGTCATTAAAGACAGGTTTGAAGAAAAACGCTGTGAAGTTTTCAAGTTTTTGCTTCTTCCTTAACAAGGTTTTTCGCAGCTTCTAATATGTATCTGATAGCCAAGGAATTGCTCAACACATAGAAACTAAGATTTTGGAAAAAAGTTGACTTTGAAAGAAGTTATGACATTTTGAACACTTTCAAAAACTCAAACAAAAATTCAAATCGGACACAACTTATGCAACAACCTAATAAGAAGAACAAATGACAGATGAAACTAAGAATATCGGAGTGGGTTCCTTGCAAAGCAAAACGTCCCGAGGAAGACCTTCAAAGAGATGGGTGTTCGTGGAACGGATTTAGCTGAGAAATCAGCTAAGTACTATCAGCCAAGAAGATCATAGATTTCTAAAGCGAAAGATAGGAAAAAATGGAAACTTCCGTGCTAGGCCCACACGTCACGTGAAGCCGGGCCGCATGCACCAACCTCCCCGCTGGGGAGGGGATCGCAGCTTAAAAGAAAGCTTCATATTCTGAAGCTCCAGATATCTGGATTTCATGTTGTGTACCTATCCGTAAGTATTCCTACTACCCTTCACTATGAACATGTTCAACAGGAGCGAGAAGCTGTACAAACCGCAATTTCCAGCTTTTGTATGATCCCTGATGATCCCCGGCGCTTTCCTTTAAAGTCATTTTTCTTTCTCCGAAGTTAACGAAAACCTTCCAAAGTTGTACTGAACATCTAATACAACAGTGCTAAGCATGTTGCTGATGAGAACAAATGAGTTTTTGAAAAGTCGAATTTTTCGCTAAACCTCAAATTTCGACCTGTGGATCATCGAAAATTTCATGACTTCAAAACATCATTTGTTCTTATCAGCAACATGCTTAGCACTGTTGGGTTAGATAATCTGCACAACTTTGGAGGTTATTCGTTAACTTCAGAGAAAGAAAAATGACTTTAAAGAAAAGCGCCGGGGATCATCAGGGATCATACTAAAGCTAGAAAATGCGGTTCATAAAGCTTCTCGCTCCTCTTCAACATGTTCATAGTGAAGTATAGTAGGAATACTTACGGATAGGTACACAACGTGAAATCAGGTATCTGGAGTTTCGAAATATAAAGCTTTCTTTTAAGCTGCGCTCCGCTCCCCGCGGGGTGTTAGTGCAGCGGCCCTAAGATGGAAAGCGGCCCCAGTCAATTACGCGCGAAAACGGCGTCTCTTAGTCCTATGACTGCGTTACTTTGCTATTTCTTCATTTTCTCATCATTTTTCTTGCTTATTCTTATTAATGTTTTTCATCTTGATACAGATGAGCAGTAACCAGAGGAATTTGAGCGTTTTGGGCGCTTTTGAGCGCTTTTAGGCGAAGTGTGGCCGGTGCTCTCGTTGCACAAGCACAAAGCATAGTTTTTGGGCTCCGAGGAGTATTCGTAAAAATATTGGGATCAAAAGGGAATTGGTTTTGGAAACCCCGTTTGCCCACCTCGTGCCGAACCCTGAATCAAGCTATCACACTGTGTATATTTTATTCAATTTTGTTGGTAAATTAATGAGGTGTAGCACAACCCCCAAAAAACTGTGACTGTCACATTTTTTGAGATTGTTGTGCCAATTCCCATTAAATATTTCACAAAAACATTTTTAGTAAATAGTTCAACAGGAATCAATACAAGATCCTAAACTCGCGGTGTTCATAGGAATGATGGTCTGATTTGTCTTTTGCTCTGACTAGTACTCGGTGAAAGCACAGCCATTGAAAGGAAAAATAGAGAAAATGGAACAAACGAAGCTTCTTTCCTAGTTCCGCCTTTTGGCGATTTTATGTAGCGGGATTTCTGAGGTCGGCGAACAAAGAGCAGTGCACTGTATTAAAGCGTTCTGGAAAATCTGGACCTACAGGAACTTTACATGGAAAGTAATTTTAGGGCCCTTACTAAGACACTGCCCAAGCGGCAGCGCAGGTGACTACTCACTAACGGCTGAAATATACGCTTCCAAACTGATCTCCACGATCGTATTTTGCATGGGTTGCGCCATCAAAAATCCCCAAAGTAACTGGATTCCAGGATCGAAGTGATACGGGGGTCCAGTTTCGAGGGAAATAACTCAGCTGTCACAGCATCCTGAGCTGCCCGTTGGGCAGTGGCTTAGTTTAGGCCTCAAAATTCACGTGAGATTCCCACACGTCCAAATTTGCCTGGACGCTACCTTTGAGTGTGAAAAGAGGTAGTTAATTCATCAAAACAAGGCAAAACCTGACCATCACTCAGGTGGTTCAGTAACTGGAAAATCAGGAATGATATCCACGAAAGTCCATAATGGAGGAAAATGGACTTTCAAGCCCCATTTTATTCGTTCGCGGTGAAGAGTGGTCGGAATCTGCTTTCGCTCGCGTTATCCAAAAATTCTCATCCCATCGCAACCACGAGGCAAAGCGGTGAAATGAAAATGATTTAACCCTACCTGAGCTCTCGCTAGCGAAATGATGACGTCAAAAGTCCATTTAGAATGGGGCAAAATGGGATTTACCTCCATTTTAAATGGACTTGAAAGCCCATTTTACTCCCAGCAGCAAGGTGAGCTGGGACTAAGTCCATTTTTGACCTTTTTGCATATTTTTGATTGCGATTTTTTGAGAATGTGTTCCTTGACCTATTTTAAGGTAATATGTGAGTGGAGAAAGTTTCATGTCTTTTATGAAGTCTGAAATAAGTGTTTCTTTCTAAACTCATAGAAACGCTATAAAAACATAGAAAAAAAAATCAAATTCGCCCAAATATTCGCTAACAAACCCAAATGCTTCTTAATATCAGGTCAATCAGAAAATTTTTATGTAAATCAAATAAAGTTTGTTAACTCTTCAAATCATCAACCAAGACCAAAGTCATGATTTGTAATCTAAAATTTGAAAAAAATTGTACTTCAATGTAATTATTTAGAAGCTATCTTTGGCTAATTTCGTAGAACCGAACCTCAGAGACGGCATTTTAAACGCAATTTTGAGTTTGGTCCGCAAGAATTACTGAAGTGCCGCTAGCTAGCTAGAGAGATTCTGTGAAAAATTTCTTACTAGATTAGTCCATACATTCAACTGCTTAGAGTTATAAATATTAGTGCTGAAAGACAAAGCAAAGCTAATATAGAGCACTTGCGAAGTCACCTTTTGGGATTCAAAGTTTTTGCGACTTGAAAAATCCTTTGAGTTGTAGTGTAGTACAAGGTTTCTTGTAAAAAGCATTTTGGTTCACAGATTGCAGTGCAACCCCAGCCAAAGTTTGCTTTTTTGCAGAAATCTCCACATACGAATTCGATTTAATGCTGATTCGTAGAAGTTTTGAAGCGAAGGCCCGGATATTACACGAACTTTAGTCTTGGAAGTGATTTAGATGCATAGTATCGATAATGAATGGCATTCTGTGAGGTGTAACGAAGTGGGAAAGAATAGAATGCCACTTGAGTGACATTGTAATGTTAGGTCAGCCTAGTTAAATACCGACCACATGGTGGAAATGAGTTTGCAAGAGTGAGCAAACAGGTTGAGACAAGTTGGAGAAAGGTTAGTTGAAGCATTTTTGTATGGAGTGAATGTATTCGTGAATGCGATATCTTATCGCACCGCATGGACTAAGTCCATTTTATTCGCACGAAAAGCCCATTTCGCGGGGACTTTCGTGGATATCATTCCAGAAGTCACTCAAACTTGGTCCACAGAGATTATATGACACGCTAATTGTGGAATTACTCGTTATGCTCGGTAGGACCTTTTTATGCTACCAGTACCTAATCTCTGCCTTGCAGAGGCTCATATGGTCATCGAGGAAAGTGTGAGTAAACCTTACGCTCTGATAGCTTGTTTCTCACTTTGTTTTAAAGTTGTCTGAAGCGAGTAATCATTAGTTTTGAATGAACCACCCTCGCTAGGAAATCCCATGATTAAAGTACTGTAAAATCATTCCTCACTGTAATTTGTAACGGACAAATCTCCACACAGCTTCATTTAAACGGCTTATCATAAGTCATGATAGTAGGTACACGATGACAATCAATGTTGCATGTGCTCGTATTTCGCATAATGGGGCTATCTGACGTGACAAACTGTTACGAAGAGAATGTTATCGTCGTTAACAAAATCACTTAACTACTAGCCCCCTTTTTTGACTCTGCCATACGACCTCCACTGGCCGTATTCATCAACAACCCTGAGGATGAACGGTACCATTAAAAGTAAGTTTTACCCCAGAAAGTATACTCGTATTCACGAAGCACAGGATAGGCTTGACATTAAGGGAGAGAGACATCAACTCAGGCAACGGATAGGACCCCTCCGCCGGAGAAATGGCAGGGTCGCGGCGTTTCCCCAGCGGTGGGTCTCCCATTTGTCCGGCGGAGCCCTCCCATTTCTGCTCCGGAGACCTCCCATTTCTGCTCCGGATACCTCCCATTTTCTGCTCCGGAGACCTCCCATTTTCTGCTCCGGATACCTCCCATTTTCTGCTCCGGATACCTCCCATTTTCTGCTCCGAAGCCCCCCGATTTTGTGCGCCGGAACCTCCCAATTTTGTGCTCCGCAAGTTTGCCGCGGCATACTGTAATTAGCCCTAATTAAAGGCAGCTTCCAGGCAGATCTGGACCTATGGGGTTTTCACATGGAAAGTACTTTTGGGGCTATAACTAAGGCACTGCCGAAGCAGCAGCTCATGTAGTGCTCTAATGGCGAAGATATTCCCCTCGAAACAGACCCCCGCGAACGTATTCGCATGGATTCATGGCAGTTTCGCGCCACGATCCACGCTTTGCGCCATGAATCCATGCGAAACACGGTCGCTGGGTTCAGTTTCGAGCAGAATATCTCAGGCGTTACAGCACTACCTGAGCTGCCGGTTGGGTAGTGACTTAGTTAGGGCCCCAAAAGTACTTTCCATGTAAAATCCCCATAGGTCCAGACTTGCCTGGACGCTGCCTTTAAGCTCCAAACCCCAATTTTGTCTCTAAACCCCACCCAAATTAGCCGAATAGGGCCCCCCCCCTAGGAGTTCACGCGACCCAAGTTTGCAAACACCCGATTAATAGTTTACTCATAATCGAAGAAAAAGTTAGCATAATCAAGAATTTGGGCGGAAGTTTTTGGTAAACACAGTTAAAATTAGAACTCGACAAGTAGTTATACGACGTGATAAACGAAATCACCATATTTTACAGAGAATCACAGTTAGAGAATATAGCAAGAGCAACTTGAACAATATTTCGACCACGAGAGCGTCCTATGGCATGACCGATACTTAGTAAACAAGAAATACTATACAGATACCACGACGGTGGGAAGAAAAATGAGCAGCTGTGATGAGGTAAAGACAAGGGAAGAGTTGAAAGATTTCTGTTCTCTATCAGAAACTATCCTAATGAGCAGGATCCACGGTACTGCTTACTGCTTGTTCAGTACTGCTCACTGCTTGTTCATTGTCCAGTTTCATTTTCTTTATCTCCTGTTCATTTTCAGATCTTGCTGCTAGCTGAAACATTTATCATTATCTTGACTCAAAACAATCAACTCAATCAATATTATGAACCGATCCCTGTATCCAAATCACTCGGGATATCATCCAGAAGAAAAAATTCTCATTCTGATACTTCCAAAGTTGTTGGGCCAGCAAAAGCACGATGCTCTTGCACTCCATTACTTAAAGGCAGCGTCCCACCAGACTGGGGGTACCTGGCTCTCGTAATGATGTAATAGTAGACCCCCTACCTAAGCGATGACTGAAGTTCGGAGCGAAAAAGGGGGTCTACCAAGCCTGAAATTTGTTCCGAAAGTGGGCCGAATCTTACGGTAGGCTCGAGGTGCATGCAAGGTAGAGACGCAGAGCCGTTGCGGGTCCCTGCGCTCATGATGTGTGCGCTATACGCACTCTGGCCCTGCAAATCGATATTGCCGAGTGGGCGGCGTTCGGCCCTACCGTAAGATTCGGCCCACTTTCGGAGCAAATTTCAGGCTTGGTAGACCCCCTTTTTCGCTCCGAACTTCAGTCATCGCTTAGGCAGGGTGTCTACTATCACATCATTACGAGAGCCAGATATCCCCAGTCTGGTGGGACACTGCCTTTAAATGCAACGTTAACACAAACCTCCGCATCTCCAATTTCGAGCGCCTTCTTTGCCATAGCTAGAGCTCCTTCGAATGCCTTGTTACCTCCGATAAACCCTAAATACCACAAAATGAAGAAATTGGCAAAAATATGAGAAATTTCAGATGTACCTGTCACGTGCACAAATATGCATCCGTCAATGCCGCAGAGATTAGAAAGCTCCTCAACCAGCATTGTAAAATCGCCTAATCTAGCGTGATCTCAAAGTTGCGCTATAAATGATGATAGCATGACCTGCGTTACCGTGCTGACTCAAGACATTCCGCGACGCACTCTCACCGCACAAACGCAGTTGCGCGAGAAACATGCAATCAAAGGTGAAACACAGCATGGGTGATGTCAAACAGCCAACACCTTGACTGCGGTTCACCCAGACTAACCTCCAACAAGATCTATAGCGTGTTGAAACCTCTCGTCGGGCTTAAGGTCAGTTTCATTCCAGTAGGGACTCACGTGATTGACACGACCAGAAAGTCCACCAGGGGTGATATGCATCAATCTCCCGTTTTGAAAGCGGGCGATCATCTATATATATATATATAAAACTCAAAAATTGTCAGTTTGGAGGGTATGTGCGTTATAGAAACGCGCGCCGCTCAACCGATTCAGTTGAAACTTTGCACACATATGTTTTCGACCCCTGCGCAGATGATAGGCTACTTTTTGCGGCGATCCGTTGGGTCCTTCCATCGATTTATTGATTTGTTTACGTTTTTCTAAGGAATTGAAGGCTTATCATGTTCAGTCAAGCATTTTCCCATAACATGTAAAGGAGGGCGGTGAAGCTCATTTTTACATCTTGATCACGAGGATGCGGTTTCAAAACGGATGTCCCAGGGTAAGCCAAATAACATATAAGGGGGTGGGGGCTTGCAGTGCAGGTGAACGGAACAAGGCCCGGGCTGGACCGGGAAAGTCAACTAGTTTCCAATAAAAAATGAATGCCCGGCCGGGTTGGCCGCAGCTTCGTACATTACGGGTCGGGCGGCCAACCCGGCCGGGCAATCATTTTACTATTGAAAATGATCGCCCGCTTTCAAAACGCGAGATTGATGCATACCGCCTCAGATGTTTGATATTTTCAAAGTCATATGTTGAAGCAGCAAAACCACACAGCCAAATCAATATAGATAGGAAGAAATCAGCATACAGTATGTTGATGATTAAAGCATAATTCTCATCCAAAACGTTATTCGAAAAAAATAAAACTTCAAGCAAGATATAAATGGATACTGACAAGCCTCTTACCTGGGTGTGCCATCATACTGCGGTATGCCGTTATCGATAGCATCTATGGCTTCGACAAACGTTTCGTAAAGCTTTCGAAAAAATATATACACCATCTTATGGTCGTGAAAGGAATCAAGTATCTGACGATAATAAACTGAATAAGAAAGATTAACCCTGACTGACAATGCTTACCTCTGCAATCAGTTGTTTTCCATAATGGGCCTAGATCAATCCAGCTGAACTGAGTCTAGTGTTAGAATCCAGGCCCAAATGTCTGCATCGTCTCATTGAACTCTCTGAAAACAGCACGATTTTGGAATTACTAACATTAATTGTGTGATCTTCATGACTGTAGGAGACTCAAACTTAACAGCATGCAAAGCAAGACCTACAATTGGTGATGGTCGTATCGTTTCTTCGAATGATCGTATACACCTCCCACGTCAACGATAACATCGCACTTGGCAAGTACAGCAGGATCCCGTGTCCTGAAATGTCATGATAATGAAATGATGACATTACGGGAGATATCCTCAAGATGAATTGTGTGCAATAAAACGTCCAAGTGCGCAAAGATTCTTTGAGCTGGTATAAAGATGTGACGAAAACCTCTATCAAAACAGCAGGCTCTGCGTCCGTATCTATCAACATATATTAAGGATTAAACTATACTTCCAGTGCGCATACTCGTAATCATGCACAAGACAGACACAATCAATTACGCATATTTCGAGCTGCATAAGACACATCTGAGGTATAAATCGATCCAAAAAGCCATCAACCCGCTTACACTACCAAAGGTATAGGCGATTTATCAAATGCACAGACTGGACGTCATTGCGTCCGACCAAGATAATTCGTGCATGGGAGAGACAGCAGACGGCAAGAGGTACGAAAGAGCGCTCAATCAGCGAGACGCCGACAGCGTCCGCAGTGACGCCTATTACGTGCGATGAATTCCTCTACAGTATTTACCTTGAGGTGATGCAAATGCTCTAGATTAAGGTAAGAATACAGGGTAAATTTGACCTCGTTCCATGCTGGCTAGCAAACACTGGTTTGAAAGTTGCGCAATTAACCTCATTGTTTCGAAAATCCAGAATTAATCACAAAAACCACTCCATCAATAGTCTACGATGTCTCAGCAAGTCGAAAAGAGCCAAACACTGAAAGTGATTGAGTGCAACCGCACGAAAATTTGAAACATAAACCTGAAAACGAGGAACTTACAACAACATAAACGCCAACGCTACGAAGAGCAACGCGGAAAAGAAAAAAACGGTAAAGAAAGGCGAAAAAACAACAAAATCAAAGAAACGACCACTAAAATATGGAGAAAGAGCGTAAACAGAGGACTCATCACCGTGGAGTTAGACGTTTGCTTGCTACGCGCCAAATCGATACGCAGCCTGCTCCGGATACCTCCCATTTTCTGCTCCGGATACCTCCCATTTTCTGCTCCGGATACCTCCCATTTTCTGCTCCGGAGATCTCCCATTTCTGCTCCGGACCCCTCCGATTCTCTCCGGCGCGGCTCTTCCAAATCTGGCGGACTCGCGCCGGGCAAATTTCTCCGGCGCGAGTCCGCCAAATCTGGCAGAGTCGCGCCGGAGAAATGGCGTACCTTTGCAGCAGGGCCGGAGAAGCCTCCCACTTGCCTGCCAGTGATGTCACCGCGACGGACCGCCCATTTGCCCCTCTCTCATTGGTCAACTGGGTCCGGCGCGACTCTGGCAGATTCGGACTGTCCGGCGGAGGGGTCCGGTCGATTGTCTGAGAAGGGAAGATTTACCCGTGTCGAACGTGGCTTATCAAGGCAAGGCAAATTTGACCCTATCTTAAAGCAATGTTAAAATTACTTTGAAATTTCGTACAAACATAAAGTGATCCCTCGATGCACATCTCATTTTTTCTAAGCCCTCTTTTCCACTCGTCTAATCATATTATAAAATTGTGATAAGGATTTTAGTACTTTGTTGGCCAACTTCTTCAAGTTTATCTCATTGAGCTTAGAGGGGAATTGTTCAGAAATCGAAGTGGCCAATCTAAACAAGTAGCATAAAACGTGACTTCGCATCTGTATTCCATATCTTCTTAGGAGCATGTGGGCGAAGTTATGAGAGTTAAAAGCCTATTTTGCTAAGAAATTGTGCATGCAAAATAATACTTGGCAGTCAGCCTGTTCGGCTAAATTCTCTACCGAAACAAGCAGCTAGGTAATTTATTCCTTAAGCTCAAAGGTGAGCTGCGACAATGTGCTTAGTTTCGCAAATTTCATGTACGATTTCTTACAAGAGATGGATGCTTGGTCGAAGTGGCGTTTACGTATAAAATGTACACTGTTTTATAGAGCATGAAACGCTGGGTTCAAAGCTACTTTCGTTATCTGCAAAGCGCTTCTGAGAGGGGAGTTATGGAAATTTTTTGATGCAAAAATTTGAATGCGCCGCTACAATAAAAACATTCGGAACCTTTGTCTGCGAGTTCAAATGGGGCTATGATTACTACCAGGGCGTTTTATGGAATAAGGCCCTTCAATCTAATAAACTTATGTCAGTCATTACTCCTTTCAAGCGCCGAAAAGACCTCAACACCTATTCTTATCTTAGCTAAATCATTGAATTTCTACATCAAAAAATTCCCATAACTTCTCTCCCAGAAGCGCTTTGCAGATACCGAAAGCAGATCTGGAATCAGTGTTCAATGTTCTATAAGAAGATATAAATCTCATATAGAAACGCCACTTCGACCAAGTATCCTTTCCATGTTAGCGATAAAACTGCCCATAACTTCGTCCACAGAGGCGCTAAGCAGATAAGGACTACAGATTCAAAATCAGTTAGCGTTGAATGATGCATCGTATGGTAGGTAGCCTGCTTGGATTGGCCACTTCGCCTTCTGAGCATTTTCTTGTTGGATAGTTTGGCCATGTTTCAGAACACTTAGTGATTGATTAATAGACTAAAATTTGAATGCGGGAGTTCCATATCATAAGAATTTTTCCGAGTTATTGAGCTCGATGGTCGCTATGTCAAAGCCTTAGTTGGACATGTACTTCACTCAAATGTAATCTTATTACTATAACCACTCGACCCGAATATAATACCGGATGACAATATTGAAAAGAAAAACACGAAAGGATATAGGAGCTTTAAGATAGTAGTGAACATTATGTGTTTACTGTAATAGTATTGCTAGGAATCTGATATTGCATCAAGAGATTACTTGGTGTTTTCACAAAGTGTCAGAGAGGATCTAATCTTGCTTTATGCTAAGGTTAAATTTACCTCTGATGAGCCGCGTTTGTAAATACGGGTTAATCGCTTTCTGGGGTAAGTTTCACCTTCAAGTGTAGGATTTACCTCAAGGTTTGTTGATTGATGCAGGTTAATTGCTCTCCGGGTTAAACTCTATTATAATTTCAAGGTTCTTTGATGAATACGACCATTAAACCCTAAGGGTGAAACAAAACCTACCCTTGAGGGTAAGGTCTACCCTCAGGGTTTGTTGATGAATGCGGCAAGTGTGGCGTGTCAAGAATGTACCTACAGCCAAGGTAGAGTCTCTAGATATTTCACTATAAGGGTAAAGATAGTAATCTGCACAGCTTTCTACAGTAGCTTTCTACCGTGCACAGAACAATCCGATTTTTTTTTACTTCACCAGCAACCAATAACTCAGATTCATGTGATAGCTTTCCACGTTCGTCCAACTAATTCTCGGGTAAATTACAAGGGAAGGATATTTGGTCGAAGTGGCATTTCCATATGAAATGTATACTATCTTATAGAGCATAAAACGCTGATTCCAAATCTGCTTTCCTTATCCGCAAAGCGCTTTTGGTTGGGGAATTCTGGAAATTTGTTGAGGTAAAAGTTCAATGATTTGGCTAAGGTAAAAACAGCCGTTGAGATCTTTTCGGCGCTTGAAGGGAGTAATGACTGACATGAGTCTGTTAGATCGAAGGAATATTTTGCATAAAAGGCCCTGGTAGTAATCATGGCCCCATCTGAACTTACGAATCAAAGTTTTGAATGCTTTTATTGTAGCTGCGCTTTCGGGATTTTATATCAAAAATTTTTCATAACTCTCCTCCCAGAAGCGCTTTGCAGATAAGGAAAGCAGATTTGGAATCAGCATTGCATGCTCTATAAGGTTGTATACATATCATATAAAAACGCCACTTCGACCAAGTATCCTTCCCTTGTTAGAATAAATCCCACCACGAACATAATGTTAATATGAGCGAGGCCATTTTCTGGTCATGGTCAAGGAACAGGCGCAGGGGGTTTGGGACGAATTTCGTAACCGTTGACGAATTATTTGAGCTGCCGCTTGGGCGGTGCTTTAGTTAGAACCCTTTCATCAGTTTTCGGTGAAAAAAACCCATGGAGATTTGTCAGGACATCGCCTTTAAGGCGGGCATGCAAGAGTGCTTACCGCAAATAACCAAAGCGAGTACGAACCAGCCAAGGGCCTATGTACTCGCTTCTCCTATTCCATGTTTGAGGTACTTGACCTACCGTGGTGAAATTTGTCGTCGGGCAGATATAGGGCATATCACACCATCGGTCATGGGTACCCCGGGGATGAGGCTCGCGCGCGCGCCGCGAGCGAAGGAGATTGTATAAAAGCGCGGAAGGGCGGTATGTATCACGCAGAAAAACGACTGGGATCAATTTCTTTTGCAGTTCCCGTTGTTTTCTTTCTTTCTCATGCCTCTGCTCTGTTCAATGTATTTGCCTTGTCTATAGATTTGATTTTAGTTCATGGGGCGACGTACTTTGAAGGAAAGCTCAGGAATAACATTGCATGTTGTTCTATTCTCGAAATGACGTTTTTAGTTTAATCTAATGTTACAGGAATGCGGATATGAAAATGCATACCATCGCCGTTGAAGAAGCAGGTAGACGTTATCTTTA
Source organism: Cylicocyclus nassatus (assembly GCA_958299035.1). NCBI lineage: Eukaryota > Metazoa > Nematoda > Chromadorea > Rhabditida > Strongylidae > Cylicocyclus > Cylicocyclus nassatus. The sequence continues at coordinate 92,091,327 of CATQJL010000001.1, read as the reverse complement.
TATTAGAATCAGTTGGGAAGATTTAAAACACTACAACCATATCTATATTATGAAAACAACGATTCCTATCTTTTTTCCATAGCCTGAGAATACAATTTCATCTCCGCACACCTGAAACATTAGCTTAAACTGAAGACGTCATTTTGAAAGAGAACAACATGCAATGTTATTGTTTCGAAGCTTTCCTTCAAAAGTACGTCACCCCCTCCCCCCCACAAAATCAAATCTATAGACAAGGCTAATACATCTGAGCAAAGCAGATGCATGAAGAAAAAAGAAAACAACGGAAAAAGCAAAAGAAATTGATTGCGGTCTTGAGTTTGCATGATATGTATCAGTTTCTCCTTCGCTCGCGGCGCGCGCGATGCCTAATCTCCCCAGTGTACCCATGACCGATGGTGATTGGTATGCTATATATGTACCAAACATTACAGGTTTATAGTTTACTATGTACTGGCCCTGTTTTCTGTATGTCTTACTCATTCAAGCGTGATAATGACATTGGCTCCCGCACTATGCAAGCTGTCGCGAATAATTTGTAAATAGCTATTCCTTCCCAAAGCTTTTTGTGTGAGATCGGTATTTTCGCGCGAGTAAAACTTTTCCGAGAAGAATAAATGCTTACTTGAATCGGTTTTGGAAACATGTTCTGGTAGTGATCATTACAACGATAATCACCATAGGTTACATTTCTGTGCAAGAATCTTCTCAAATGATCGGGTAAAATCTTGGCAAATTGAACATTCACGCAACTAATTCTTTTTGGCGCCATTTTCGTAAAGTAAACTTCAAAACAATTTTAGACTAAACTTCATGGCTTGCACATTAACTTTCAATTATATCCATGACTTCGCAAAAAGTGGTGTCCAGGCCCAATTTTGCTAGCCAAAAGCCAAGTGGATCCGTTTGAAACGCAGTTTTTGAGGGATTCACTCAACGGGTGCGCTTGTGATTTTGCATAGCGGACTTTCATGCTGCTAGCATGCGCCTTGCAAAATTTGGGCTCAAGATGTTGGTTGGCAACCGTCCACGAATTTCGTGACAGACAACAGAGTTACACACAAAAACACGCAAACAACCCTTAGCCCGTCATTATAAGTGATGATAGTTTATAACTTCACCATTAAAGTTACAAATTTTCTGAGTGCAGTCCCGCTCCCTTACTTCCGCTCATAGCATAATTACATTACATTTTAAGTTAAAACTTTACAGAAAACTCTTTAAGATATACGATCATCTTTAAGTCAGTGTTGCTTTCGTTATTTATGACCCCCCCCCCCCCACATCCAACTCCCATTCCCGCAGCAGAAAGTGTCCAAACGAATCGGTAATAATGCGCATAGGTTTAAAATAATCCAACTTCCTATTTGCACATGCGTACAGACAGACAGCCAGACAGACGAACACTTCAAACATCTCTTTGGACTGCTTTCCTACACTTTCAAAGATTTATTGCAGTACGACGCTGCAACATCGCCACACCCACAGTGATGAGAGAAACTCACACGGAAAAGATTATTCACAAGCGACGAGTTGCCACTTCATTTTTCCTGTTGCATAGAATCATAGCCACTGTCGCATTAGATTTTTTATCGAAAATCACGCCTGATATCATTTTCCCAGTACAGCTGATTTGGCAAAAAAAATTTTTGGCCCGTGCTGCGCACTGACGCTCACTCAAAACTAACCTTGATGTCCGAAAACGTTTCTACCTTCCCAAGAGGTTTTTTCATCTGCACTGTAAATGATTGAAGTTTTCAAAAAATAAATTCTCCTTAAAAACAATTATTCACTACGTATTCACTCTGGGTCACCAATGGTTTCAAAAGCAGGTTTCTTCAAAAAGTTTTTTGCTCTGGAAAAAACCCAAACACGGTTGATAAACATCTCAACCGCGAGTGCATTATCTGCACTACCCCTTGTGCACTTTTTTGATTAAAACTTCAAAATCAGTATCCACGCGCACTCTCAGAGTGTTTAGCTGCATGTATGGTGCCTTTCCACAATGCTCTGCTTTAAGCGTTGAATTCTCCTTCCCGCGATATCAAGTTTTATACAAGTTTGGCAAAAATCGAGCAGGAGTGATTTTTTATTGGTAATAATCACATCTATAACAGACACAAACTTGAACTCTGAACTTTGTATGTAAGAGTCGTAGTAGGTCAAACTTAGCCAATCGCAGCCCAATGAAATAGAGCTTCTTTTTAAAATTGTTTCTGCCAATGGGCGCTGGGCACAATTTGGCATATGTTGACCGTAGGAACCGCTTTTTATATGGCCCAGTGGATCTAACGGTAGATTCGGGCAATTCAATTGTACGAACACCCCACGTTTTGGGAGTTTCTGAACTTCTTGGAAGAAACTCAAGAAACCGCTGATACTACGTAAAAGAGCATAGCTGGAAACCGTACATGCGACAAAGAGTATGAAATTCGGTGTTAATTTTAAGAATGTTTCTGAATCTCAGATGTAGTTCTTTTTTTCACTTAAAACTGCAGTTGTAGTCGAAAAATTCTGTAGATCCACATCTGCTACACAGTAAACCGAGGGCAGTTCAAAAAAAGAGTAATTACTCTTCTCACAAGGGATGGATACTTGGTCGAAGTGATGTTTCCATAGTATGTAAAACGTCTTATAGAGCATGAAACGCTGAGTTCAAATCTACTTTCGATATCTGCAAAACGCTTCTGGAAGGGGAGTTTTGGAAATTTTTTGATGCAAAAATTTGAAACGTTTATTACAATAAAATCATTCAGAACCTTAGTGCGTGAGCCATAGTTGCGATAGGGGGAGTGATGGATCTTACCCCCTTCACTTTGAGGCCAAACTCCCGATGACCCCTTCACCTGGGCTGAGATTGGTATTGTACTCTGAGAATATGATAAAAATCGTTATCAAAAGGTTCTGCAGGCTAAGTACCTCAAACAACAAGTACACTCATAAATTTACAAAAGAAACGGTATTTATGTTTATTTATATTTTTTGTTTATCCTCGTAGCATTCATTTGGAGAGCAGAAAGTGAGGACAAAAGCAGTTGGTTTTTGGGCTAAATAAAATCCCTCATATCTCGCGGCACAGAAGACCTAGAAAAAAGTCAACGGTCTACGTCGATTCTCCATGATCTCAGCTTTCGAATGGTTTAAAGCATGTTAGGGCTTTTTTGCTTCCCGGCTCTAAAAAGCATTTGCTCCGGTGACCCATAAAAGCCAACACATTGTATAGGTCGTCCCGAAAGTTTTTGCGCACGATTTTCAAAAATTCATATTTTCTGATTTTTCCAACCGATTTGACTGCTTTCTTTAACTTTATGTGGAAGGGTAACTCATGCTCTTTATAATGTCATCTCAGCTGCTTAGTAATGGTCATCTGTTGCATAGATAGGAGTGATAGAAGAAAATTGGTCAAAATTTGAATTTTCTGTGTAGGGCCATGAAAAATCGGAGACTTGCAACAAAAATCGGAGCAGTCAGTATTGTAGGTTCTTTCACCAGCTCTTTCTAACAGTGCAAAGTTTGCGCTGATTGAGGGTCTCTATGAAAAGTTATGACTTTCGAGCAAGCAATACGAAAAGGCAAATTTGGTTTATTTAGGCATTTTTCAGGGAAATCATGACTTTTCATAGGGACGCTCAATCGGCGCAAACTTTGCACTGTTAGGAAGAGCTGATGGAAGAACCTACAATACTGACTGCTCCGATTTTTGTTGCAAGTCTCCGATTTTTCATGGCCCTACACAGAAAATCAAATTTTGACCAATTTTCTTCTATCGCTCCTAGCTATGCAATTGACCATTACCAAGCAGCTGAGAAGATATTATAAAGAGCATGACTTACCCTTTCACATAAAAGCGAAAGCAGTCAAATCGGTTGGAAAAATCAGAAATTATGATTTTTTGAAGATCGTGCGCAAAAACTTTCGGGACGACCTAATAAGAGCGAGGTGGAGCAAGTTAATAGTAAAAAATGTGCTGTGGATTGACATCGTTATCAGCACTAACGGCGTGAGCGAACGCCTCTATTTGAGCGTGCTTATCGTTGTTATATGTTCATGTTTTTTTTGGTAAAAAATGCGCTTTTGATTGACAGTTATGCCATCATTATTAGCACACACTCAAAAAACTTTGGGAGATTGGTGAATTTCCACACCTTCACACAAAAACCCACCCATTTCTGGAATCTATACTCTGTAAACCTCGTGCTGAAAAAGGTCACTTTCGTGAAAATGCTCTAGACTCACCTTACCTAATTTGTAGAGAATGGTTGGTTTCAATGAATCAAAACTTTAAGACATTCAGAAGAATAACATGTTATTAAAATATCCCTCAATGTTTTGGAAAGGTTGGCAGTTTGAAGAGGAAACGGCAGGCAGAATACTTTACAAAATCGCAGATGACTCGCATGTGTTCCAGCTCCACAGCGAGGCAGAAGGAGAATTTTACGCCGACGAAAATGTTGTCGACATTGATACAGAGCTGACAACTGAGCAAAACTCTTTGAATTCCTACATAAGGATTCCAAGCAGATTGCCTAGTTTCAATGAGGAAATGTCCAGGAACCATTGCTGATCTTCAGGTTGCTGAAGATTTTAAGGCTGCTAAATTCATAGACATGGATATGAACAAAAGGAAGGTGTTAGTACAAAGCATAGCTACTCTTAAATCCCGACTGGAGTGCGAACCCAACTCTGTGCTTTATGCTTTTGCAAGTTATTCGCCTTGTGACATTTTGACCTATGATATTGAGAAAAAAACAACGCGCACCATAGTATCAACTTTTGTCGGCTATTCCGCAGATGCTGTTAAAGAAGAAGCTGAGCAGCTTTCTCATCAGCTAACAGGACCTATGCCAGAGGAGGTGACGCCAGAGTTCGACAAGGCCCAAAAAGTATGCACTATTTCCTTCCCGTGTTGCGAAAGCATATGCGATCTCGCTCTTTCCCCATTACTTACCGCAAAAATCTGATGGACTTACTAGCAAAGCTAGTTTCCGTTCCGACTAGCACGGCATGGAGAAAAAAATTTTCTATCTTCTGTTATCAGAACACAATGCAGAAGTCGTACAACGATGGAGCATCTAAGCAATTACTTAAGGTTTCTCAACCTTCTACTAAACATATTGTTATCTAAAAACTTCGTTCAAAGGATTGCTATAAGTGGTCCAGACAGGATGTCACTGTATGACTTTTTGAGATATCTTAAAAGATGGTATGAAGAAACTGGTAACCTACCTGCTGACTTTCCTGGTGCTACCAGAGGGCCAGGAAAAGAATCACAAAAGCGCTAGAAAAGAGTTTCAAATCCATTTTCGACTTAGAACGCTTTCACGCAATTCTACTTCTACTCCGATGACCTTTTGGAGGAAAAAGAAGATCTTTCAAGCAGCGAACTTGATGTCTCTGACGTTAGCGATAGTGATATTGTTGATGATGATGTGCAGGAATTGAAGTTGTTTTTTACTTGCATATCTTTTGGGATAAACCTTATTGCTTTAGTTTTTTGTTGATGCAATGAAACAGAAGCACAGATCTTCATAAAGTCAATTTTTTTCAAATTTTTTGGTTTCTTTTAGAATTTTTGATTTTTTTTTCAATTTGTGCCTAAATAAGGTACAAATTAGAGCTCTTCATACCACGCTTTTTACCTTTTCTCTCTTCGCAGAAGTTTTGATCCTAGGTTAACTTTAAAGCAAGAATCTAAACCTATCTATTTGTAAATTTGTACCCCGCTCTTATCTAGAAACCTCCAACATGGTCAAGTATGTAATTGCTACATAGACATTAATACGTATGCACAAATGCTGGATTTTTCTCGTGATTAAGCTGAGAAATAAGACAGCTCCGAAAATGAAAAAATGACTCCCCTTTCGGGTTTCTTGAGAAAACGTCACTTTTCGATTTTTATGCGAATTTTAGCGTTTCTCGAAAATCAAAGTCTGTTAAAGGCTAGAAACCCATGAATCTACTTCCAGACTTGTAGTGTAGAATGCTGATGTGGGAACAATCTAGCATTCCTTGTCAAAAATGAGCCAAATTTCGTTTTTGTTATTTCAAGCAATGAAGAATTTACGGCAAGTGAATATATGGATTCTAATGTACAGAGTAAATGTGAGCAAATTAAGGGTATCCCTTAAATTATTTTAGACAGGAATATGATCTTCTACAATTCATAAGCGTTTGAGGGTTTTAGATTTTTACTTTACATTTCAGATAAATCAAACTTTTGTGGTATATAAGTTGGTTTTGTATGCTTTGCTCTATCGAGATACCTACCTCACTACTTCTTGGTACTGTTCCCGCCGTCCGCATTACATCGTAACATGTGAAACGAGAGAACCTTCGACTCAAGCTAGATATTTGGAATAAGAAATATAAGTTACATTCGGTTTTACACCTACATGAAGCTGGTGATTAACAATCAATATAATTGTGTTACCTTGCATTCGTATCACTAATGGGTGCCTGGAATGTTTTCATGGTCAAATTCCGATCGACAACTTTCAGAGGCCGTATTCATCATTGATGCCTCGAGGTAAATCCTACCTCCAGATAGTTTTGTCAATTTTTATCAGTGTTAAAACTATATGATAGTAAGCGATAAAACTACCTAGAAGTAGGATTTACCTCAAGGTATCAACGATGAATACGGCCTTAAAAAATTGTAAAAAAATTTATTGCCAGGTCCATGGTTTTGTAAGGGAAATATTATATTTGGTTTTTCATGAGGCATATATTGCATTAAAACATAGTGAGGATAATTTGCATGAAAATGTCAAATTTGTGAGAAATCCAAGCAGTCAAATTGAAAGCTCGAATGTCGAAGTTACAAAATTAACATTATTAGAGAGGGATAAGGATACCAAGTCATACTGGAGACCTGCATTGCTTTTCATTGGATTTGTCTCGATGTGGTGATTACAGCTTTGCCTTCCTCATTTATCTGCCAATTTTAGAGATTGTGAGCATGAAATGAGTTTGAAAACCATTCATTAGCAAGCCTTCAAGAATTAACTGGTGTACACTTCTACACGTTTTCTAATAAATGTGCTCCCTTGTAGTAAATCTATTTACCCAACACCTTCCCGTCTGGCTGCCTCCAATTTAAATTAAAGCACAGCGTACGGACTTCAAATTCTTTTCCAGATGTTCGTAATCTCTGCCACGAGCTCTCCAGCAAGAATGAGGAATTCGGATTTGCAGTGAGCTGCGTCCGGCGATATATCAGGCTACTCGTAAGTTTTCCCATTTGAATTTTCAAATTCAAATTATCATGACTTCTTTCAAAATCAACTTTTTACGATAATTTTATTTCAAGTGTAGTGAATAATTTTCTTTGGCCGGCAGAAAACTATATGATTTGCAGAAACGTCACCAAAGAAGAAACATGAACTCAAGAAGCTCATTATGTTTTCCTCCAAGCTGTCTTTTCTTGGCGCGATAATGCTCTATTATAAGAATTAACACACTATTATGTAACCGTCTGTAAATGGAGAATATTTCGAACATTGTTCCATAATTGAACAGAGTACAGGAACTTTAGTGCCGAAGATATTTTTTTTTCAAAACAAAGGACTATAAAAAAATGAGGAAGCCGCTTTCGACCTCGTTTCAGAGCCATGAAATTCTACAAATGCCGCTGGTGCTCAAGATGGGCGTTAGCTCTTGCTCTACTGTGTCATCTACAGTATTCGATTGTTCGATTGCCTCTATTCACGTGGAGTTGCTGCTTGTAGAATAATTATATGAAGCCTCAGTTTTCGACAACAAATTAGGCAAGCAACACGACTTTTACATAAAAATGACTTACGCGTATGCTAATTTATTAAAAAATTCTCGACCAGTACAAGAGTTTGACTTGCAGTGCGCTGAGGAAATAAGCCCGTATTTTAACAAGCTGTCGCTTGACGATTTTACTAATTACAATTTTGGATAAAGGGTATGCGCAGCACACCGCCGATTTTCCGATACGGAAATTATTGAGCCGGATTGGCCTTCTTTCTTCTGCCCTGAAGAAAGAAGATCAATCCGGCTCAATAATTTCCGTATCGGAAAATCGGCGGTGTGCTGCGCATACCCGCCGATTTTCCGATACGGAAATCATTGAGCCGGCTTGGTCTTCTTTCTTTAGGTCTTCTTTCTTTAGGGCAGAAAGAAGAAACAGATGTCATAGAAAATTCTATCTTATATATAAAGCTGAATGTCTGTTTGTCTGTCTGTCTGTATGTCTGTACGTATGTTCCGAATAGAAAATTCCATTTCTGAACCGATCGGGACCAAACTTAGCACACATACACTTCGGGCCCCGGCGGGTGTCATAGGCTACTTTTCGTCATCGGCCGACATCGATTTTATCGATTTTTTGCAAAATTTGAGCTACGGGGCTGGGAGTTGGCACAGGGGGGTAATCGAGCATGCTGATCACCCCCGCCGGGGCCCGAAGTGTATGTGTGCCAAGTGGTCCGGATCGGTTAAGAAATGGAATTTTCTATTCGGAACATACGACGGAGCCGGGTAAGCCAGCTAGTCTATACAAATACTTAACCTCACAAACAAGCGCACTTATTGCAGAAACATGCAATCATGAAGCATTAGTTCACAGCCCACAGACAACCATATTTAAAACATTTTTCGAGAACATATCTTCTGAAACACTCGAAGTTCCTATAAGTTGGTTGACTGTTCTCGACCGTCGTCTTCCAAGAAGTCGCAATGGCGTCTGGAAAGTCACGTGTTCCCGAAGGTACGCAGTATTTTTGATATTTTTGGCATTGATTTTTTTGCGAAACAACAATCATGCTTCGGCATATAGACCGATTCAAAGTGCAGACTCTGCTTTATTCTAACTGCAAATGAAAAAACCCAGCTTTAACAGAAATTCGCCAGGCTAAAAGACTGAGGCTCTGTTCGTTTGCGCTATCATTTGAGTATCACTATAATAGGTCCGCACTTAAGCTAACAATGACGAAATTCTTTATCTGCTTTTGCCTATCGTTGCTTAGAACATTTGCGTTACTTCATGTCGTTTCAAATTTTCAGTTTGTGTTCCATTACTTCTTCAGCCAAGAACTCATATAAAAAGCTGAATGTCTATTTATCTGTATGTCTGTACCATAGATGAGAAAGGGAAAGCAAGGTTTTTTTCAGGTGATATGGTTTTGGCTGTTTAGACCCAAAAAAGTGATGAAGGTACTGAGCCTTGAGATGCTGACGTAACCTTTATGCAGAGTGGGGTTGGGGTGCGAAAAGAGGGAAAAACAAGTGGCACAGGGGCATAATATGAAGATTTTTTAATGCTCTGGTTTTAAAAGGTCATCGAACAGAGAATTTTTGATTCAGGAAAGCTTTATGTCTCATCAATCGACATGCCATTTGAAAGCTTGAAACATGTAGAATTGACGTAGGCCGTCTCTTTTTTCCAGCTCTCCCGTGAACTCACCTTGAAAATTTTTGATTAGCTGCAGCATCAGCTGATTTTGTTGATACTTTGCGCTCCAATTCTGAAAAAAGAAGAAAAGTTAGAAAAAAAGTAGAGGTTTACGTTTACTGGCAAAGTTCTGCTCTGTAACGCAGTCAGACAATCAGGCTTCTTTATTCATTCTTTGCGTAGAGATTTATTCACAAAACACGCGTGTTTTCAACTTAATGCCATTTATCTCCGAGTAGAGGGGGTGAGCTTTCTGATGGTATATAGTGTCGGGTCTATATCAGCTGTCCCTCCTCTTGGAGCGGGTTGTAAAGCCCGCTGGAGGACAGTGACCCCCGACGACCGCTACCAGCAGGTTGCCCTTGCGGCTTCTTCCCCTTTTCCCCATTTCCCCTCTATTTATCTTAAATAATAAATATTAGTAAATAAGACTCTTGTACTTACCGCTACACATCAGGTAAAGGACCTGCAGACCTTTAACCTAACATGGAGGACCCGGGGAGATTTGAATTTATCCCCCCCCCTGTTTTTTTTCCAGCTTGAAAAATTTTTTTCTTTTTCTCTTCCTTTTACCCCCCGAATTTTTGGAATTCTAAATATTATTTTTTTTTGAAGAGAATTAACTTTCTCTTGGGCAAATTTATTCCCCCCTCCTTCCTTCTTCGTCTCCAACGAATTGTCGACGGACACAAACGAACGAATTTGTGAGTATTTTTTTTACACACATCGACACTATTCTACTAAAAAGAATGTCTAATCCTTTCAGAAAAATAAAATATGTACAAAAATCACCTAATATCTAAAAAAAAAGTCCTGCGAACAGTCCCAACGTCGATCTAAAAATTTCCTAAATCTAGGTTTGTAACTAATAAAATCATTTAATCCGAGAAACGAGACCCGAGAACCGAGATCCGAGAACCGAGAACCGAGATTTTGTTTTTCTTTCCCTCTTTCTTTCTGAAACCGGAAATTTTTGAAGAAACATCCATAATTTTTTTCCCTTTCCTTTTGCAACCGCAAAATTTTTGAAACCGTAATTTTTTTTTTAAACACTCTTACTTCGTCATTATAAATATAATCCCTGCTATTTTTTCCCGAGAACCGAGATCCGAGATCCGAGAACCGAGAACCGAGATCCGAGATCCGAGATTTTCGAAAAGTTTTTATTTTTCTTTTTTTCTAATTTTTTTTAGGTCTAAGTAATAATGAAAAAATGGTAATTACTGTTGTGTCCTCCACGTCGGACACGTCGACTCTTCGTCCTGAGGCAGCACACGAGAGGAACACGAATATTTATTAGAAAATAATGGAGAACAGTAAAATAATAGAGGCGATGAGTAAACAGTCGAACTGACAAGGGCTAACAGCGAGCGCCTTTTATAGCGCTCATTTCCGCGCATTGAGGTCGCAGGCGCCTCAGCGAGGGCAGATCATACGAGAAAACAGCTGATCAGATACTAACACAACACCTCCCCCAGTAGGGTAGTTACACAAAACTAGCCTACGATAAAAGCTTGAACTACATACATAGAAATTCAAACAACTACAAAACTAATGAAACATACAATAACATACTATGGACTAGGCTGGAACCGTTGCACCGGTCTTCTCGTTCTGCTCGATCTCCGAAGCGTTGTCGGTGGCGTGGAGGGCTCGTGGCTTGATGTCGACGTTGTTGTCGTTGAATCCACGGGTACTGGCACATCGCTCGCGATCGCTTGCTCGGAACTCCCTTCAGCAGGATTGCCATTCCTCGATAGTGTGTCGTCTTCTGTCAGAACATCTAACAGTATCTTCAAAGCTTCGGATTGTTGTTGAAGTTGTTGTCGTACGGCGACTTGTTCACTATCGCTTCGATGTCGCAGCTGATTTGCATGCTTCTTGCATATCTCATCACCAACCATAACTTCATAATTGACACGTCCAATACGTTTCATCACGGTTCCTTTCACCCAGTGGAAGTAGGGTGGCTTCCACTGCTTAGCGTATACCAGGTCACCAACTTCGAAATCTTTTCGAACGACTCCATGCTTTTGGTCGAACTGATCCTTCATGCGCTCCCGTCTCCTTCGTGCGAGTGGGTTTTCTGCATCTTCTGTCATCGGGAGTAACAGACTTAATTTTGTGCGCAAGTTTCTGCCTAGAAACAATTCTGCTGGCGTCTTATCGTTCAAGTTCGTGTTTGGTGTTGTCCTGTACGCTTGTAACACCACATTCAGAGTCTCTTCTGTTGGCCTTTCCTCCCCCTCTAGTTTCTTGATTCCGCGTTTCAGCGTATCAACGAAACGCTCTGCCTGTCCATTCGATTGAGGGTGGTACGGAGCAGTCCTTATATGCGTGATTCCACCTTCGTCACACATCCTCTTGAATAAATCCGATGTGAACTGGGTACCATTGTCGCTCACTATTGTTTGCGGTAATCCATACCTTGCAAACAAGTTCTTCAGAGCCTTCACCGTCTTCGCGGCCGAGATATTGCTCATCTCGATCATTTCAGGCCATTTGCTGTAGGCATCTACCACGACCAAGTAGAAGACTCCTTGCATGGGTCCAGTCGATGTGTATCCTCTGCCACACTCGAGTCGCGGATGGCCATGCTTCTAATGGTACTTTCGTCGGATTCTTGGCTAATTCCTGACATTTCGTACATCTTCGTACCAAGTCTTCGCAATCCTTGTCTATATTCGGCCAGTAGACGTAACTTCGAGCTAACTTCTTCATCCTTACAATCCCTGGATGACCACTATGTAGTTCCTTCAGAACACTTCTTCGAAGCTCCTTGGGTATCACAACCCTTTCGGCTGACATCAGACATTGCTCCACGATTGACAATGTCTCGCTTCGATTTCGAAAATGTGCCAATTCTCCGTTCACGTCTGGCCACTCCCCTTTCTTCACGTAGGTGATCACTCTTTGTAGTGCTGGATCCTTCTTCGTGTAGGATTGCACATCTGATACTGTCACTGGTAGTTTCCTAATACAACTCTTCAACAGGTAGTCAACGTCGTTCTCAACGGCAGCTATCACGACATCTTCTTCGAGATTCTGATTCTTCTTCATCAACCTTGACAAGCCATCTGCTTGTCCAAACTTCGTAGTCCTGACATACTCTATGTCGAAGTCATATCCTAACAGGATTGTAGCCCATCTCATGAGTCGGTTGGCGGAGTAGACTGGAACTCCTTTCTTATCACCGAAGATGGCTAACAATGGTTGATGGTCCGTCAGAAGTAGAAATTTTCGTCCGAATATGTACTTGTGGAATTTCTTGACAGCAAAGACAATTCCCAACGCTTCTTTTTCGATCTGCGAATAGTTCTTCTCCGCTTTCGTAAAAGACCGCGATGCATGTGCTATTGGCTTCTCGGATCCATCAGCATATCTGTGCGATATCACGCATCCAATTCCATAATCGCTGGCGTCCGCTGCTACGACGATCTTCTGTCTTGGATCGTAGTGAGCAAGATTGAGCTCACTTGACAATGCATTTTTGAGCTTCTCGAATGCTTCTTGTTGTGTTCGAGTCCATTCCCACTTCGAATCCCTCTTCAACATCGCGTCTAACGGTCCACGCAGATCCTTGATCTTTGGCATGAACGCCGCATAGTACGTTATCATGCCAAGAAAAGCCCTCAGTTGACTAACATTCTTCGGCTCATCCATATTCTTGATCGCTTCGATCTTCGCTAAGTTCGGTCTTCTGCCATTTCGATCTACTATGAAGCCAAGATATCGTATTTCTGGCTTGCCAAAAGAACACTTCTCTAACCGAATCCTGAATCCATATTCGGCTATCCTTGCAAAAACAGCTAACAAGTTCTTCATGTGTTCCTCTTCGGTTCTTCCACAAACCAAGATGTCGTCTAGGTAGGTTGCTACCCCTCGCAGACCACTGACCATCTTGTTCATAATTTGCTGGAAGATCCCTGGTGCTGTCTTGATTCCAAAAGGCAGTCTATTGTACTGGTACAATCCTCTATGCGTATTTATTACGACCATTTTCTTCGCTTCTTCTGACAATTCGATCTGCAGGTAGGCGTCTGATAGATCTATCTGCGAAAACACGGTGCCTCCACTGAGTGATGCGAATATGTCCTCCGGCAATGGCAGCGGATAATCGTACGACTCCAACGCTTTGTTGAGTCCGGTTGAGAAATCAGCACACACTCTTAACTTTCCATTCGCTTTCCTGACGCATACGATAGGAGCTGCCCATTCGCTGTGTGTCGCTGGGCTTATGACCTTCAATTCCAATAGTCTATCCAGCTCCTTTTCGACGGCTTCGAGCGCAGCATGGGGGACAAGCCTACAAGCCTTGAATACTGGACGAACGTTTTCGTCAATTCTCAGGTGCGCTTTCTCCTTTGTGCAGAGTCCTAGACCTTCTTCGCATACTTCTGGGTAGGCTTCCTTTAGCTTCAAAGCGATGTCATTGGTTTGCTCTGTCTTCACTTCCGCAACCATTCTGCTTGAGTGATAAGACATATCTTCGTTCTTCTGGATCCATTCGAGTCCTAGCAGTGAGTTGTGAGGCGTCACGTATGCATAGCCTTCGCTTCTGGATCCTTTGATTTCGTACTCACACCATAGCTTTCCATGGACTTTCATGGAGCCTCCACTAGCATTTTTGACGACCACGTTCGTCTGCTCCAACCGAGGAGCGCCCATGCTTCTCCAGGTTGATTCGTTCAACAATGTGATGTCCGATCCAGTATCTAGCAGGAAACTAACTGGATGACTATTCACTTTTGCTTCGATATATATGCGTGTCGAGTTGACATCCATCATCGCATTTGCAATCTTCGCTACGTTGTGCACATGACGTTTCGGTTTCGTCCAACTTCTGTTCTTACTGGTGTCGCTGCTTCTGTTGATTCTTCGTTTTGAATCTTGCTGAACAAGTGTTTTTCTCTTCGCCACTAGTTCGCAATACTTCTCTTTGTGACCTGTCTTCTTGCACTTCTTGCAAAACCACTGCTTCGCTTTGCATTCCCTGGCAAAGTGAGCTTTACCACAGTTCCAGCATTCTAGCTTCGTAGGTTCCTCCTTGCTTGTTGCTTCGACAATCTTCGCGCAACCGGCTACAGTTTCGCTATCCTTCTTGAGACTCAGGAAGTTCTCACTTCCAAGTACAACTCTTGCAGCGACATTTTTCGTCCTGCTTTGTACTCCTTATCCAGTACGGCAATCAGTCGTTGCCTGATTTCGGCTTCTCTTTGGCTCTTGAGGCCAAATATCCATAACAGACACTTGATTCCATCGCTGTCGAGTTCGTGAATCTTCGCTTTCTCGCACAATTCGTTCACTCTTCCAGTATACATGAGGTAATCTTCGGAATCCGCCTTTTCCAGCTTCAAACACTGGTACCGCATAGTGAACTCCGAAATCTTCACATCGAACAGCTGCTTCAACGTTTCGACGGTTTCTTCGAACTTGATCGCGGTTACCTCCTTCGGTAGCACATGCCTTTGGTACTTTTCGAAACTGTCCTTGTCCAGCTTTTCGCACAGCAATCTCACTCTCGCACTTTCTGTGAGCTGCTTCGCATCTTCGACAAAGACGTCCTTGTAGCGGCCATACCATTTACTGAAGCACATGTCCTCTTCGGGATCGAAGTAGAATTTTTCGATCCTGTTGCTGAGGGCGGACATCACATTCGGGATTTCGGCTGAGGTACCGCTTCGTCCTGTGATGTGCTTCAGAAGCTCCATCATTTCTCTTCGTTCTTCTCTCATCTCCTGGAGCAGGATCAGCATCTCCTCTGAGCCAATCTTCGCCATGCTGATCTATCAGTTCGTTTTGACCGCTCTCTGCAGTCTCCTCTTCGTGATTTCCTCCTTCGTTGGTTCGGCTACTTCTTCGAATAGTAGCCGCCGCTCCTGATCGCCACTGTTGTGTCCTCCACGTCGGACACGTCGACTCTTCGTCCTGAGGCAGCACACGAGAGGAACACGAATATTTATTAGAAAATAATGGAGAACAGTAAAATAATAGAGGCGATGAGTAAACAGTCGAACTGACAAGGGCTAACAGCGAGCGCCTTTTATAGCGCTCATTTCCCGCGCATTGAGGTCGCAGGCGCCTCAGCGAGGGCAGATCATACGAGAAAACAGCTGATCAGATACTAACACAACAATTACGTTTCAGACAATGGACTTGTTCGCTCAGCTAGCTCAAAATTAAACCTAAGGTATACCTAAGCCCTACATAAATATTTTTATTTATGCTAGGCGCTTCAATTAATCAAATTGCTATTACACCTAGCTTGGAATGCTAACCTCCGGAAAAGTTTAAACCGCGCAACTGTCCACACGCGCTTATCCCCCAGGAAATTTACGAGCGCAACTGCTATCAACATTAAATAAAGCAATTAATTTGGCGGCGCGCATCAACAAGAATAATTTATAACCCCCAATATTTTCCGATGGCTGCGACCCCGCCAACTGTGGCTTACACTTTATTTTACAACCCTAATTCCTGTTACAATGAATAAACAATCACAATAAGTAGTTTATTCAAACATTTTTTTTAGTAATGACGCTCGGTATAATCGTACTTCTTCCCGCGCGCCTCACACGACTCTTTAAGAGAGTCGCAGTGAACATTTTCTAACCTCACTTCCGATATTCCGGCCAAATTCCTCAGCAGGAATTTGGCGAAGTGGTCTGGGAGCGGCGCTGTCCTTCCATAGTTGATCAACCGCAATTGGCCCATGTGCAGCCGCACCCGGGGGTGGTCCGCGCGCCACGATTTGTCCGAGCGGAAGAGGTTGAACCTCTTCTTCTTGCCCGACCGCATAGGGGCTGAAAAAATTTTTTTTTGGCTTTAAGACATTTTTTTGAGTTAATCCAAGAAAAAGAGAAAATAATAATAAAAAAAATAAAAGAGGAGAAACTCACCGAAGATTCGTCCCTATCCGTGGTCACGCGGACCATGCCTTCGCCGTGATTGATTATTTCAATGCACGTCTCCACCACGTTTCCCCTCCTGAGGAAGTGGTGGAGGAGCTCTTCCTCTTCCTCTGGGTGCAGCGAACGGACCTTGGCCCTGTGCGCCTCGAGGGCTCTGGGTAGCACCTCATGAACTGTTTGCAGATCCCGCACCATTCGAGTCAGGTCCTGAATATAAGTATATAAAAAAATTTTTTTTCTTTCCTTCCTCATAAGTTGAATTATTTTTTTTTCTCCTTCTCTCCGCAAATTAGATTGAAAAAAAACCGCTAAACTAGATCAAACTTAATTTTGTAAATAAACATACCTTTTCTTGCTCTTTGCGCAGGGACTCCGACTTCCCATATTGGCTGTCGCGCAGCCCCCTGCTCCATTGCAGAGCCTCGATTTGTCTCCGGGCTACCTGCAATTCTTCCTCCAGCTCCTCGATCCTTTCCAGGGATTCGGTGAGATGCAGTTCAGCCCGGGTGGCAGCGTTGAACACCGTTGTGTGGTCAACAGAGGCCCTTCCGGAGGCTGGAGGACTGAAGTCCTCCACATGCTCTCCGAAACTCTGCGGCTGAAAAAAAAACACACAATAAAATAGGAATGAAGATAATCAAATAAAATGATGTCTATTTTTTCCCCATTTTTTTCTCTTCCTTTCTCTCGATAAAATAAGACGAAAAAAAATGGATAAGATATTTTTATTTCTTTTCTCTCTCATTTTTTTCCTCAAAAACACACAGTAAAAGAAAATAAAACAAGATGATAGAGTGAAATATTCTTTTTTCCGATAAAATTAGATAATTCTGATTTTTCTCTCTTTCTCTTTTGATAAATTGGAAAAAAAACTCACGGAGACTGGGCTGACGCTGCGCACCAAATTCCCCCACGATGGTGATGATCCGTTCATCATCGCGTTATAAATGGCTTCTCTAACCTCCCCACGAGCTGCGAGCTCTACCTCCCAAGCAGCTTGACGCGCGGCATCGTTTTGTCCATTGGCGAACATTTTTTTTTCTTTTTCTTCCTTTCTTGCGTGTTAGAGAATAAAATCTGAAAAAGGAAATATAATTAAACAACTAAAATCACAAACCTGAGAAGAGCACTTTTTGGAGCTGTTGACTATAAGAAGAGCAGAAGTAAGAATGATGACCTAACTTATACAATAATATTTAGGCGTATGAGGGTTGTAAATTTACATGTCACAGGGCTGTAAATTTTACCTTACCAGAGCGTCCTCCAGAAGCAGACTTCGCCATTGGGCAAAAAAAAAACGGCAGCAGCGGCCCATTTACTGCAACTACAGCAATAACTAGCTATAACTATTCATATTCATATTTATAATTAAATAGCATTGTATTTATAGAATATATATATTGCAGTGGCGTACCCAGGATTTCGGCTCGGGGGGGGGGGGGCGCGACAAAAATTTTTTTCTAAAGAAGGTGCGTGGCGTTAGCCACGCACTCCGAAAAAATTTTGGGGGTGCTTCTCAAAATTTTTGAGGGTCCCCGACCCCTAAAATCTGGAAAAAGAGGGCGTGGCGTCAGCCACGCCCCCGAAAAAAATTTTTTTACAAGGCTAATTTGAATTTTTAAAAATTTGTAAAAATTATTTTAATTATTTACAAAAATAAATAAGTCACTTGCACATTTTTATAACCCATATAAGTAACTTTCAAAAATTTCGCGACCCATTCTCGGGGGGGCGCGCGCCCCCCCCCCCGCCCCCCCTCGGTACGCCACTGATATATTGATATATATTTTTAAATACATAAGGTCAGCGATTTTACACTTTCTTACGGTAGTGGCTAGCCCCGCCCACCCAGTGTAATTTTTCTGTTGACCCGCCCCCTCCGCGCTAAGCCCGAGCCATTCCGCCCTTGGTGTCCACCCAGTTCGGTCGCCAGCTCTATCTCTCTCTTCCAAGCGCTCAGCTCAGCCATATCTACCGTAGTCAGCAACCAATCAAGCCGATCGATCTACCGTAACTAGGACGAACGATGAATAGGATTGAGGTGCGATTCTACTGCTAGATTCTTCATTTTCTTAACTTTTTTTTACATTTTCTTCCTCTCGTTCCATTCTCAGGGCTAGATAGACTTCTGATATTAAAGTTAAACTTCAGTAGAATCTAAAAGTTTTGAAAAAAAATTTTTTTTCCTGTCCCAAATTTGTTTTTCTTTTCCTTTCTCAACTCAAAATTTTCTGCGCTTCTTTTGAAAAAAAAATCCAACGAACAAATTTTTTTTTCGGTGTATGATAGATTTACATGAGCAGTGGTTCTAGTAAATCTCCTGAGCCTTATGATACAACTTCGCGTGGTTCAATTAAAAGAAGACAAAGATCGCACTCGCGTATCCCACATAAATTACAACTTGTTCAAGACGAACCTAGCCGCCCAACTAGTCCAATCCAGCGTGCAAGCAGTGCACCCTCTCCCGATAGTTCTTCTATAGAATATTCTAGCTCTTCTCCTCTTCTGAGTTCATCTAGTTCCGGTAAACCACTCGTAAACACTCTAAACCCAACTAAATCGCGCTCTAATTCATCTCAGCTGATAAAATCAGATTCAAAGTCGCCTCAGCTAGTCGATCCTCAGCCAAGTTCATCTAGTCAAGTATTATCTAAGCCAAACTCACCTCAGCCTCTACTTTCTAAAACTCCAGAGCCCCCACTTGAGGATAAGAATTTACTTCAAGAAAAACAATCTTCAGTTTCTACCGAAAACTTAGCTACAGTAACCCAAGAACAAAACTTAGCTACAGTAATCCAAGAACAGCCACCAATTTTCGTACCACACCCAACTACCGTAACCCAGCCGCAACTTTTTGAGTCACAGCCAACTACAGTAACCCAGGAACAGACACCAACTTTTGTACCACATCCCATTACAGTACCCCACAACCAATCACAAACGTTTGTACCGTATCCAATTACAGTACCTCAAGAGCAAGTACCAACTTTTGTCCCGCACCCAACTACAGTAGTCCAAGAGCAACCAAGACCTTTTATACCAACTCCAAGTACAGTACACCTAAACCAATCACATTCAAGTACCGTAATCCAAGAAAAACAGCCAATTTTCGTGTCTTACCCAACAACGGTTGTGCAATCACAGCAAATTCCGCATTTTACACCGCTAAACTTTTCTCGGCCAGTATTCACACCTTTTTCAAATCAGTTACTAAATCAAAACTTAGTCTCAGAAAACATGGAAGTTCCAAATGAGCATATGCAACAAAATTATATTCAACCAATTCCTGTGCAACAGCAAGCAGCTGCAGTTCGGCAATACGAAGCTTCTTTTATTGACCATTTAAATTCTGTTTTCGATAAGCTAACGCTTTCTACTTACTGTAACAAACTGCCAGTCTTTTCGGGAGACCTAGGAGATAAAGGATTCATGCATTTTCTTACACAATTTTGCGAAATTTCTTCAATAATGGGTTTAAGTGATCAAAAGAAGGTTCGCCTTCTTCCAGCTCATTTGACAGGCGTTGCAAAGGCTGTGTATGATAACATACCATCTGAAGAAAAATTAGTTTGGAATACTGTCACTCAAAAATTAAAATCTCATTTTGCAACGGAACAATTTTTGGATAATGCACGTGACAGAATGATGGATATGAAAATGAATCCAGGGGAATCTCCCACTCTCTTTTCGAATAGACTTAGGCAACAGATTTTGGAAGCTTATCCAGATGATAGTGATGCAGCCACACGTGACTGGTTACTAAATACAATTTTTATGAAAGGCTTGCACAATCAAATTAAGCAAAAGCTTAAGCTATTAGGTCCACTTCCAAAAACATACAAGAAATTACTTGAAGAAGCTGAACGTATTTACGAACTAACGCAGTCTGACACTTCATCTTTTGCAAATGATTCGATTATAGCTAAAATGGATCGAATATTAGACAATATCGAAATTTATAGATCTTCTGTGAATATGGTCCACAGACCTCCTACCCGTAGGGATAGAAATAGTCATCCATACTCTCGTAATAGTCATCCATACTCTCGTAATAACTATACAACAACATCCACTGATTATGCACGTGCCCGTTCTCCAAATTCCTTTTCGGCGGTGTACCTAGACGAGATCGTAATGTTACATTTGCACCATTGCCAGATACAAATCGTTTTAACAGAACTCGTGATAGATCACCATACAATCGTGAACGGTTTAGTAGACCGCATAGCAATCAGTCTGGACCATCCAGTCGTAATCAAGCTAGGTCTAGAACACTGCCAAATTTTTCGAATAATAGGCAACGCAGAGAATCACCGAATCCCTCTAATAATAGACCAAATAATCGTTTCCAACAAAGACGATCAGTTAATTCCATTTCTTCAAATTTATCTACTGGAATTTTGAATTATCCTTATTCACTCTTTATAGTTGCAATACTTTCGATTCTTTTGCCAAACGTTTCTGCGATGACTTTACAAACTTACCAGCTATGCTCAGCAGGAAAATCTGGTTGGCCCGTAGCATACCCAGAGACAACATCATGCACACACTCTCCTGACTCTTCTAGTATTATGATAACTACTGCGGAAATTTATGTAGAACGCACTGAACCATACCTTTGGCCAGCTTTTCATTGTTTTAATAAAACTAGGAAAATTTGCGCATCTTCTTACCTTCATATATCTTTTTCACTGAACAGCGATGAAGAATATATGACCCCAGTTGACCCCGCACTTTGTCATACGCTTAGCCAAACAAAGAAATTTCTTGGAAAACCAATGGAAACTCTATCTCCTAATGTTTACGGTTCACAAAATGCAATTCATTACTCATTCCCTTGGTTTTTTGGTGAAAAATGCTCGTATACTACTAACGTTTACATGGAAAAAGCTGATATTGCTACTTATGACGGTATTACTATAACCGGACAATTTGGAGACATGGCCAATTGTCGCATTAGTAACGGTCACTGTAATTTAACTCATGGTACAGTTATTTGGGATTATGACTACCAAAAACATCCACATAGATGTAAGTATGTTAAAGCTACAGAAGGAATTGCTTACGTCACTCCAACTCATGTAGTTCTAGATAACATACAGTCAGCTTTTACTTACAAAAATATCACCCTATCTTTTCTCCAAAGCTCACAGTGGTGCATTTCGCTTCCGGAGATACGAAATTATAATCCACGTACTATATTTTCTGAATATCCCGAAGTAGTCAAAGACATCAATGAAAAACATATTAACGCCTCAAAATTGCTTCTTTTGTTCAATGCAGTTTACCAAAGTAGAGACAATATCCTGAACTCTACTAGCAATAATCAAGAACTTTCGGATGAAGAGCATGTCGAAATGCTGAAATCAATGTATGACATTTTCGATACACTCAATACAGCTAAGAGACCTCATTTTAAAGTTTCTCTAAAAAGACCTGCTAGAGGACTTTCAAATAAATACAATCAAAAACGGCTATCTCATCTTCTTTTCCGAGATGAACATCAGATTTTAAGCAAGTACATAAAAAGTAATTCTTCTGCCATAGCTAAGCACACAGCTATCAATACTGAACCTGATTTCACTATACTTAACAATGATCTTAGTTTATCTCATGAACAACGGCAAGACCGACGCCATTATGAGTTAAACACAAAAATGCAGTTTTTGAAAATAAAGATGAAGGAAGTTATTAAACACGATTACAACTTTCTTTTTGATCGTATTTGTGCTCTCTCAAATTTCAAAATCCAATCAATACGTAGCATTGCGGAGATAAACCCTACTAGCGCAGCCCGTATTTTACTCAATAGGAATGATATTTTTGCATTACCGGCGGGAGATGTCCTTATGATTTCGAAATGCCAGCAAGTTATCGTTGATGAAGTATATCTGAATCATAATGTTAATGGTATCTGTTACGTTCATACTCCAGTTCGTATAGGAAAATCAATTTATTTTGCCAGCCCAGGAACTAGAGATTTAACAACTTCTAGTCCTGAAGCGAACTGTGGTCATCTTCTTTTTGGAATATATAACGATGGCACAAACCATTATAAATCTCCCACAGGATATGCACATGTATCACAAATCCATATCAATCTTCCGCAAGATATTACTACGCAAGATTTTGTTTTCAACTCGCCTCCCATATTCCATTCTGATCTAGCGCGTATTACTACGGACATTCGATTTCTTAAGAATAGACTTGCTAATGTTGACGTCCCTCTTACGAATCAGGAACATTCATCAATATCGTCTCCTGATTCAGAAGATTTTGAGAAAGATACTGTTAAAACTATTTCATATATAGAATCCAAAGCGTCAGATATTTTACAAATGGAGAAAGACAAAGTTATACGCTCTTTAGGATTGCACAATTTTACAAGAGTTATAGTCATTTTTATAATCATTGCGCTCATATCTATGTCATTAGTTGTTTTATATTGTCAATTTGCGATAGCTCGCGTTGCTATGAAAACAACATTTCAATTTTTAATCATACCTTTTTCAAACCTTTTCAAACTCTGTAAAACGAAGCCAGAACCTACGGCACCACAGCATCCGTCCCCTCCTAGGACGATACTTTGTGCTTTTAGACGTAATCCACTTATAAAATATTCCGCTAACGATGAAACAGTAGAAACAGAAATTGCCTACCCAGCTTTAGACGAGGTACGTATAGAAACTCCGGAAACGCAATCATCTTCTAATCATAAAACAATTAAACCACCAACGAATCTAAACATACCCAAATTTACACCTAGTGTTTCTTCTGTTCAGTACCATGCAATGTCTACCATCTTTATTCCGGTAAAATTGAACCAACTATCCACCGTAGCACTTTTTGATACAGGATCAGCCATCACGATTATATCAGAGCGAATGGCTAATCTTTCAAAATTAATTATTACTACTACCACTTTATCAGAAGGCATTACTGCTAACGGAACTCCAATTAAATTCATTGGACAAGTTTCGACAAAACTTACTATTGTAGACAAAATAATCCCAATCACCGCCTATGTAGTTTTAAACAATCATTGTTCAACAGATTTTCTGCTAGGTAACGACTCTATCACGAAATTTGGTAACAAAGTTTCTATCAATTATTGTAAGAAAACGGTATCTTTCGACGACACAACAGTACAAATCATTATTCCAGACAATCCAGAATCAAGTAGTCATAAAACGCCCGTTTCTTGCTGACGACTTAACTTTAAATCCCAATTCTGACAATGTCGTCTTAGGAAAATTACATACGATTTTCCCTAGCAAATGGGAATTTTTAGTGTATGACGATTTTTCACTAACCTTACCATTCGGTCTAGCTATCGGAAAAACTCTTTCTTGCACAAATAACAATGATCAAGTTGTATTACGCATTTTCAACACAAATCCCTCTTCTTTATCACTTCAGAAAAACAGAATCATTGCTAAAGCAAATTATGTAGGAAAAAATATGACATGGCCGCCGATATTTTCTGTAGATCCAACAATACGTTCCTCAGATAGTATCTTGTCTCCGCTCGAAATTGAGGAATACATACCACCAGAGGTAGATGTAAGCAAATCCATGCCTTGTTTTCCATCTGAAAAAACCAGCAACATTGAAGATATGATTCAGTTTGACGATTCATTGCTTACTAATCAACAAAAACTGCAGTTTTTTCAACTTTTGGAAAAATTTCGTACCTGTTTTGTCACCCACGATGGCGATTTAGGCTTATATAGAGGTCCCATAACCCATAGAATCAATTTCGTCCCTCATGCTAAAGTTCCAAAACAGAGACCATATCGTGTCCCACTGGAAAAGCGAAACGAAATTAAGCGTCAGATTGATGAAATGTTACGTACTCGTATCATTGAACCAAGCACTAGTAAGTTCGCTTCTCCCATAGTTCTTGTAAAGAAAGGATCCAATAAGGATCAGTGGCGTTTTACTGTTGACTATCGCCAAATCAATGCTATCACAGAAACTGAAACCTATTGCATACCACATATGCAAGATATTTTAGATCTTGCTAGTGGCAAAGAAATTTACAGTGTCCTTGATTTCAAAAGCGGATTTTTTCAAATTCCTTTAGAGAAAAAGCACAAGGAACGCACTGCATTTTCCTCTTTCATAGGCTTATTTCAATTTACTGTCATGGCGCAAGGTTTAAAAGGTGCACCAGGAACTTTTCAACGAGTCGCAAATTCTTTAATTAGAGAATTGAAAGCTTGTTGCTTTGCGTATATTGATGATATCATAATCGCTAGCTCCAATGTACCCGAACATTTTTGCGATTTGGAAGAAGTTTTCACGCGCATACAAAACTTTGGGATGAAACTAACTCCTGAAAAGTGCTCATTTTTTCAATCTGAAGTGCAGTATCTGGGCGTACTAATAAGTAAAAATGGTACCCGCCTTAATCCCAAAAAGGTAGATAGCATACGAAAAATTCCACGCCCTACGGATACCAAAGCGCTTAAATCATTTTTAGGAGCCGCATCTTACTTTCGAAGATTCATCCCCCGTTTTGCGATAACAGCGAACCCCTTGAACAATCTTCTCATAAAAGATGCAGCGTTTAACTGGAACGAGGATCATGAAAAAGCATTCCAAGCACTAAAACAAGCCTTAGTGGAAGCGCCTGTTTTAGTACCCCCCATGTTAGGGAAGCCCTATATCATCCACACCGATGCATCAACCATCGGTCTCGGCGCATGCCTCTTACAAGTTAATCCGGAAACTAGTAATGAGCACCCCATCGCATATTGCAGCCGTCCATTAACAAAACACGAGAAGAACTATGCAATTATCGAGTTAAAAGCTTTAGCAATAGTTTTTGCATTAAAACACTTCTACCCTTATGTTGCAAACAGTTCTATAACGTTGATAACTGATCACGCACCGCTTAAATCGCTAATGCATAGACCAGACCTCGTGGGTCGTCTCGCTAAGTACCAAATCACGTTGCAAGCGTACGACATCAAAATCGAGTATCGCGCTGGCTTAGCACAATACTTTGTGCGATTTCCTTAGTCGCTACCCAGTCGCAAGTGCTAATTCCATTCAAGTCCAAGCACTTCCGTCTCTGAGTGATATCCAGGAATCGCAGATTAACTCCAAATACAACGAGTTAATCAAATTCTTCAAAAACGAGATCGATAGTCCACCTAGCAAATTTTCTGACCAAATAGAACATTTTTGCCTTTACAACAATTTACTTTGTCACATAAAATCAAACAAAAATCAATTAGTAGTTCCTAGTCCGGTTTTGCAACAGAAAATCATTGAAGTTTTCCATAACAATCCTTTATTAGGATCCCACTTGGGAATAAGAAAAACTTATCAAGATATCCACGCTAAATACTTTTGGAAAAGAATGTTTCATAATGTAGTAGATTTTGTAAACAAATGTCCTAGTTGCCAGAAAATTAAAACGGCTTCTGGAAACATAATTCGTGAAGAATTGGGTTCATTCCCAGTTCCTCTCAGACCATTTGAGCGCCTTCACACCGATATAGTAGGCCCATTACCTCAATGTATCAATGGAAACAAATTCATTTCCATAACTGTTTGCGCGTTCAGCAAGCTGATCACTTGTACTGCTATCGCGGATCAAACAACAGATACTGTTGTAAAAGCCTTAATCAATGATGTGATTGCCAAACATGGCATCCCAAACGAATTTGTCTCCGACCGTGGTTCTAACTACACAAGTGAGATGTTCTCCAGAATCAACCAGATTCTGGGCATAGAGAACAAATTCACGACCAGTTACAACCACAAGGCTAATGGACAGGTCGAGAGACTGGTAAAGGTAATCGTCGATGCCTTAACTTCCTATTGTTCTGATACAAAGGAATACTGGTCCGATTTTCTACAACCAGTCGTTTTTGCATACAATACCAGCATAAACGACACAACTGGGTATAGCCCATATTTCGTTGCATATGGTCGCCATCCAATAACTTGGAGCGACATTATCCATCAATTACCATCCAGGATTTCATATGCAACAGATAGTTTTGTCGACCAGATGACAACAGCCCTACGAACAACAATTCTGCAAGTCGGAGATCAGATTGCCAGGAAAACTGCAACATACAAATCAGGTTACGACTTTCATAATAAAGTATTCTCTAAGGTCATTTCCAGTGGTGATTTAGTTCTCTTACGTGACGACACCGTCCGTACAAAATTCACAAATTATTGGAAAGGTCCTTTTATTGTTGTATCTGTTGCTCGTCCCAACATTACTATCACTAATTTGGACGGATCGCTACAGCGAACCGTTCATATGAATAGATTAAAAATCTATTCCCACGGTTCGGCATTGGCTAAGGTTTCTTCCCAAAAATTAACAATAAAACACACACCATCAGAAACCTCAGAAAATGCTGAACAAACTCAGGTTGCCAAACGAACTCCTCGTTTGCAACTGAGTCAATCATTTACAGCGGACCCAAACATCGATTCCGAAGGAGAGGATGAATAATTGCTCGCTAAATTTTTTATATCCATTTGATATTTTGCAATGAGTAGTTATTCATTCTCTAAGGTCAGTTTGTTTCCCCTATTTCTGCTGCACCGTCGCGTATTTACGACCTTAAAATTTTCTTTGAACAGGCAATTCAAAGAAATCTTTTGCACTAGGCGGCTCAACATCAAAAAAAAAAAAACCTTTTTGTAACAAACAAATTTTGCCCTTATGTTGAATGAAAACAAAGTGTGCAGGGCCCAATTCAACTTACGAAACTCGTTACGCCTTTGTTTTACATGCAATTATTCACCGAAAATGTCACTGTGAACAAAATTTTGTAATTTTGTAAAACCACTATAGAATTATGTTTTATAATTGTCTAGAAATTACTGTTAAAATTTATCTGCGTATATGTATCATGCATTTATCATTAATTTACCATTATTATCACCTTAAAATCATTTTGCTGTTAACCAGTTTTATTCGTCATACCCTCTACTTCGCATGTTCAGTAATTTCATGCTACAATTTTCTACATGCTGTAAATTCCACCCCAAATGTTAAATCATTTGGCCTTCGATCAACTCCATTTTTACCATGCCCTAAAATCAATCGGTCCATCTCCATTTCCTACAATTCCATTCCAACTCCTTCCCAGCATCACGTCGGGAACCCCAATTACATCAACTGCATCTCTCCGCAGTTCCTCCCCCTCTCCTCAGCTACCTTCAAGCTCGAGGACGATCTTACTCAACACCATAGGATATTCTAGGTGAAGGTCGTGTCTGCTCGCAGTCCACCGGATCCATATCCTCATTTCTGTATGTATTTTAACATATCATCACGCCAACTGTACGTTCTCGCCGTAAATCACGTGTAAATTCCAACACACGTTACCCGGAAGAACTTCTGCCATATTTCGATATATCACACTTCAATTGTATGTTCTCGCCGTAAATTAAGTGCAAACTTCAACGCACGTCACTCGGAAGAACATCCACCACATCAACGCCAACCACCACAACGTCTCGAAACCTCAGCCATGCCACAAGCTAGAGGACGAGCTTCTCGAAGGAATGGAGATGTCGGGTCCACATCAGCTGTCCCTCCTCTTGGAGCGGGTTGTAAAGCCCGCTGGAGGACAGTGACCCCCGACGACCGCTACCAGCAGGTTGCCCTTGCGGCTTCTTCCCCTTTTCCCCATTTCCCCTCTATTTATCTTAAATAATAAATATTAGTAAATAAGACTCTTGTACTTACCGCTACACATCAGGTAAAGGACCTGCAGACTTTTAACCTGACAATAGATTATCAGAAAAAAATCCGTACTTTTTCAAAAAGGTTGGAGATATTTATCACTAGCTGGCTTACCCGGCTCCGCCGTATGTTCCGAATAGAAAATTCCATTTCTTAACCGATCCGGACCACTTGACATACACTTCGGACCCCGGCGGGGGTGATCAGCATGCTCGATTACCCCCCTGTGCCAACTCCCAGCCCCGTAGCTCAAATTTTGCAAAAAATCGATAAAATCGATGTCGGTCGATGACGAAAAGTAGCCTATGACACCCGCCGGGGCCCGAAGTGTATGTGTGCCAAGTTTGGTCCCGATCGGTTCAGAAATGGAATTTTCTATTCGGAACATACGTACAGACAGACATACAGACAGACAGACAGACAGACATACAGACAGACAGACAGACAAACAGACATTTAGCTTTATATATAAGATTGGCTGCTCCACCCTGCCTCCTAATGCCTTGGTTTTTATAACTCGCGGAGCAGGATTTTTTTTGGAGCAGGAAAGCTTTATGCACCAACAGTTTATATCTATTTGATAAGAGAAAGAGCACGAAGACTTGGCATGGACTGCCTTTTCTTCTTAGCTGTTCTGCAAAGCGAGATATGAGGAACTTCATCCGGCGTATATCAATTTGTTGAATTATGGTTTATGTTTTGAAAGGGAAAGGTATTTTTCGAGGCTTCGAATGTTAATGGAATATTTTAGAATTAAGGGACCTGACTGCTACCTTATTTTCTATTATGCTCTCCAATGAGACAAAATATAATTCGATTCTTCTTAGTAAAAATGCAATCATCATTGGGCTGACCGGAATTCCCACTCTTTGCATAGCTCATCCCAGCGTCAACATATATTCATTCAATATGTTGCCTGTCCCAACGAAACAGACCCCCCCTCTTCAATTTTTTGTGTGTTTACATCGCTATTAAACTAAACCACTTTGTGTGAGACAGAGGCTTCTTAAACTTGCGTTTTATACACTCACTGAGAAGAAGCAGCAGCTGGCGTCACAAACAAAATATGCACCATTTACCATAGGTGATTTTTTCTGCCTTTCTGCGACCTTTGTCTCAAGCTTAGTGAAGGAGGTCACCCAGATGCCGACCCAAAAGGAAGAGGAGGCAGAGAAATTGCTCCACTTATCGCACGTATGGTCTGTACGTCTGTATGTCTGTACATATGTTTAAGAAAATTCCATTTTTGAGTCGATCCGAACGAAATTTACACATACTACGGCCTTGGCTGGTACTCTAGGTTACTTTTCGTTGATCGTTGTCGCTTTATCGATTTTTTTGCAAAGTTGAATCATAATGCTTTGTCGAAGTTCCGTGTTTCGAAAATTTATTGGTGTTTGATGTGTATCTATCTGAAACATCCTGCCAAATTTGGGTGGTTTTAGAAAAATTCTGTCAAAAAATTATAAGATGTTGAGCAAAGAGAGATGTTATGTAGCCCAGAAAGTTTACTTAATCCATACGTTGCTCGACTTTGTAGAAAATTTGGTATAAAAAGAGAAGCAAATATTGACCATGGCAGGATGTGTCGCAGTTTTCGGCAAATTTCTGAGGGCTCGTTGGTTGCGCTAATAAGTGTATAATCTTTTGAGAAAGCATGAAGAACTTTATCTACGCTATCTATAACTTCCTGTTTCGTTTGGCGAAGTTTTTTGCTAGGCAAAGCGAAATTACTGTCCAACGACCTTTTCACTACGACAATATTGATGGTAGTGTGAAACTAATAGCCTGCAAAGATTAGTTTATCTTGCAGAAGCGAAATGACATTTCAGCCCTGAGATAATGAGTAGGTTTAGAGTTATGCTGCGCTTTCGAATCATTTTCACGTTGGACCGCATTGTTGTGAACATCTACTAAAGGAATACACATTTCAAATTGAGCGGAGAAATCTTTAGACAAAAACTAGGGCCCGGCACGAGGTTGGAAAAGGGTTTTCGAAAACGAATTTCCCTTTGACCCCAAAAATTTTTTTACGAATACCCCTTTGACCCAAAAGTTGGTTCTCGTGCTTCGTGCCGCGAACGCCGTCCAGAAAACGTAACTTCATTGAGAAAAACAAACTATCAAATTAATATCTAAACAACAGCATTGCGAAAAACAAGTGGATCTATCGCTTCAGAGGTCTAACATTGGGGTTAACATCAAAAAGAAAACGCTTATTCACCTATTGGCGGGAAAAGGGGGGGGGGGGGGAGTACGAGTATATTTCATACCAGCTGGCTTTCCCGGTCCAGCCAGGGTAATCGTTCAGGAAGATGGCCAAAGTCACACTTTGCTTTTTCCTCCTTCCCGTCTTTTCGTTCGGTTCAGCCATGTCCTTTGCTCCTTTTCTGCAGTCTCAATACTGCGCTGGAAGCTATTCCCCCCTTTACCCTTTTGCATGAGCTTACCTCAGAACTGCATTTTCTTCACCATTGAATGAAAATGAACCTTACTGCATTGTTTACACCAAAATGTGCAAATGATTTGATAGCGGCTATAGTGGTCATTTTCATTGCGAGGTGCCAAAAATCAGGAAATCGATAGAAATAATCAGCGAATTCCAATGCAAAGTAGCCTAAAACCGTCTCCTCGGTCGAGGACATCTGTGTGCAAAGTTTCAGCTCAACCAGTTGGACGGCGCGCATTTCTATAAGGCACATGCCCTCCAAACAGACAATTTTTGAGTTTTATATATATAGTGATACTCGCACAATCCTACACCCAGTCATCATAGCCCTCATAGCCTTCACAATCCACCGCTCTCATACATAAGGTGCGGTAAGGTGAGAATGGCTCCTCTAGGGTGAAGGGGGTCACAGTGGTTGCAACCCTCCAGAGTGAAGGGTGTTTCACTTGTTTGAAAAATTGTAAAATGTCGACTGAGGGGAAGGGGGAAGGGCAGTGAGGGTGTTCTTTCATCATTCTCCCAAATCAACGTTTTATCATTTTCAATTCTCTACCATTATTTGCTGTCTTTTTTGTGAAGAATAAAGTAGGATTGGAAACATCCTGTCTGTTTTCGAAAATACCATAAAGTAGAAGATGTGTATGCATGAATATCTGTTTCGGGAAAGATTTAGACAATTTTTAAGCATTCACAAATTTTCAAAAAAAATTTATAACTTCTGTAGATGAACAGCAACGTAGCAAGGAAATTGTTTTCAGAATCATCTTTTCTTCCGCTTTCAGGAATTATATAGTTTGTCTGGAGTTATTTCAAAAAAGTGCTGGCGAAGCTCGTGGGCAGTGATTTCCAAATATTTACGAACCTTTAGATAAAAAATCCATAACTTCTGTAGATGAAGATCTTATACGGCGAGATGGTTAACATCGAGACCGCCTTATCCTCCGCTTTTAGAGGGTATATAGTTTGCCTAGAGTGTTTGAAAAAAGTGCCCGGTAAAGGGTGTGGATAGTGATTGCTGGATATTTACGAGATCTATGGATAAAAAATTCATAACTTCTGAGATGAACAACTTGTACATGGAAATAGTCACCGTTGAGACCGTCTTGTCCTCCGCTTTCAGAGGATACTAGCTGGCTTACCCGGTTTCACCCGGTTCTGTCACATTATAATAAAAGTCCTATCTCTATCCCTGTACACTTCTCCTTGTGTCCATTCCTACATGCCAGATCCCTATCCCCGCTTAGACTTCGTAATTAGCATGCTCACTTATGCCCCCAGCCATGTAGATCAAACTTTGCAAAAATAGATAAGATCGATATCGGTCGATGACCAAAAAAGTAGCCTATAACACCCGCCTCGCCCTGAAAAGCAGTGGTATCAACGCAGAGTACTATTGGTTTCAGAAATAGATATTTCTATTCCGCAACATATATACAGACAGAAGTACAGACAAACAAACATTCAGCTTTATATATAAGATAGCTGGCGTACCCAGCTTCTCCCTGCCCAGTCGAAACACTGTACTATTCCACATTGATTGACCCGAAAATGAAATTTGTGAGTCCATTGGAACTTTGCCTGGAGCGGTTGTTTGACACGCTCACCGCAAATATGATAGGGGTCCAAATATGATATTCAGTTGTTACAATAGCGCTTTTTTCCGGGGTAAGGTATGAACACGGTGGGGTCCAAATTTCACTTCAGTGAAACTTACTGTAGGAGGATAATCTGACATGACGGCTGCGAGAATGTCAACTCTTTTCGCACAAAAGTGTCCTCTGCATGGTTACGGGAGGTGCAGGTAAAGGATCAAGACCACAAATTCAGCGAAGTTTGGTGTATGGACTATTTGGCCCGCTGAGCATAAATATCACAATGATTTCGCCAGGTAGTGCCATTTTCTCCCGATACAGTGGGTACATGGTAGAGAGGTTCTTTCTCACAAACCCACCGCTACGGAGAAATACCCTGGGCCGGCTCTTGCCTAAGCGAAACAGGGGGGGGGGGGAGAGGAGAAGGAAAGATTCAACCAGGGTAAAGCGGGGGGTGCGGCACGCCGCAGGGGTGGGGGAAGGGTCGTAAGGGGAGGGGGGTAGGTAGGGGGGGGGTGTCGTATCGACCCAAGGTCAAAAGCGGTTTTTAAGGGGAATAGCACTGCAGCTAAGTTTTATGCCACGCTCTTTCCCAACCACTCAGATAATCGCCGGGGGCAGGCGGTCCGCAAACTCGCGCTTTTCTGCAGGCGGTCAGCAGAATTTTGGGGCGTGGCCAAGCCTTCAGCGGGCGGTACTTCCGCGTTCTGCCAGCGGGCAGCAATACAGAATTTTCTGCGAGCGCTCGTCAAATAATATTTTCTAGCGAGCGCTGGCCACACTTTCAGCAAGCGCTCGGACTCTTTTTAGGTATTTTCGGGCGTACGTCGAACGCAGGTAAGACTCTGTGTGGCAGAGGTGTCACCGTTGGTTTAATTACTCAAGTTTGAGGTACTTTCTCTCAGCGGAAAGTATCTGGGGGTTGCGCGGTCCTCCACAAAGGAACGTGCGGCCCTCGAAATTTTTGCATATTCTCGCGGAAAGTCCGCGAGAATGCGGCCACTGCGCCGCAGCTAATCCATAAAGAAACCGCAATTGTTCTTCAAGCATTCGTCTTTAATTTTGCCAACTTTCTTCCAAATTTCTGCAAGCGGGCCGCAAAAAATCAACGAACTATTTTTCCGGTGCGCGCTTGCTCAAAATTCGCATGGCCGCCTGCCCCCGACGGTTATCTGAGCATGACACAAACTTGCAGATACCGTATGCCTACCGTAACCCACCGTACAGCTAATCAAGTATAATTGTCGTAATTAGCGTGTCGAATAACCCCTATGCGCCAAGTTTCAGCAAACTCTGAGGTCTCCGAGTATAAAACTAACTTGTGTGAAACAGTAATTTAAAACATGATTAACTTCATCTTAACGGTGAGTAAGCTACCTTTTCTTGAACTCAATACAAAGCACTACTCCTTCTTTGTCCACCTCAGGAATCCCGCTCCAGAAGACCTCCAAACTGTGGAATTAGAAGCCGACCAAAATCTCGTTTTTCCCATTTTTCGCTTTTGATCGCTGTGCTTTCACTAAATATTACTCAAAGCTAAGAAGACGAATCAGGCTCAAAACATCCCTATGGAATCTACGAGGTTTAGGCTATTGATTCATGTAAATATTGTCCGCTAAAAATGTTTTTTTGATATAGTTAATGGCCTGCGGCACCCCCCCCCCCTCAGAACCTGCGGCTGCCGCAGGTTTTGAGGGAGGGAGCCGCAGGCCATTAACTATATCAAAAAAACATTTTTAGCGGACAGTATTTATATGAATCGATAGCCTAGATCTCCTAGTTTTCACAGAAGTGATTTGAGCCTGATTCGTCTTCTTAGCTCTGAGTGATCTTTGGTGAAAGCACAGCGATCAAAAGCGAAAAGTGGGAAAAACGAGATTTTGGTTGGCTTCTAATTCCACAGTTTGGAGGTCTTCTAAAACGGGATTCCTGAGGTAAACAAAGAAGGTGAAGTGCTTTGTCTTGAGTGCAAAAACAGATAGCTAATTCACCTTTGAAACAAAGTTAACCGTGTTAGAATTTGACCATTTCACTTAGGTAGCTTAGTATCTTGAATTTTCAGAATTCGCTCACACTTTGTCTACAGGGGTTAGTTGACATGCTAATTATGGATATGTTGCCCATTATGTTTGACAGGGCCTTCAAGTAATGCTATCTTAAGTGTATAGTTCAGGGGGGGGGGGTCTTATTAAGACAGCAATCAGGGGGGGGGTCGTAACCAGCGATCGTGTGCCACACCCCTTGCTTGACCCTGGATTTAACTGATGCGTGACGCATATAGGATAGCTGGCTTACCCGGCTCGCCCGGCTTTGTCAAAACACTATGATAAAGATCTCGTCCCTATCCCTGTACAACCTTTCCCTGTGCCCACTTCTACATGCAATTCCCTATTTCCGCTGTGTTAGTAATCAGTATGCTCGTCTACTCCCTCAACAATCCCAGCCCCGTAGCTCAGACCTTGCAAAAAATCAATAAAATCGATAAAAGCAACGGATAATTCTAAAAACTGATGGCGCTATTCGGCTATCCGGGCCACAACATGTTTCTGTGACGGAGCTTGCTCAAACTCGGTATATGAGGTTATTTGAGCCGCTAATGATAAATAGCGCGGTCATTTCGCGTGGGAGCGGGTAAAAATCATGATCCTGCCTGGAAACTTGGCAGGGAATCAAGGAAACCGCCATGCAAAACGATCGTTTCCCCAATTTGTGAAAATCTGGGATTTAAACTGGCCCGAAAGCGAAAAAATGTCCATTCAAACCCTCAGCTTCCCATAACTTTACAATAATGCGTTATGACAGCGAGCACTCATTATATGCATAAGCAGTATGCTTGTGAACCGTTACAGGTAAGGTTTTGAGAAAATCTGGAACTTCGACCCATCTACTGTACCCACCATAACCAAGAAAATGCGCTATCCTGCGAGATCAGCATGATATTCATGTTCAGCGCGCTAAATGACCACCTTAGACAAAGTTTAAAGCAAACATGTGTTTTCGATCCCATACCATATAAGCACCATAACTCTATGAAAAGGTTCCAATATGCAGAAAGAGTATGAAATTCGTAGTCAAAATGTCGAATAAGTTCTCTGGACCGAACTCCAGCCGAATTCATGATTTTGACTCCCTACCATACACCTATGGTAACCGGGGAGACGTTTTGCGGAGAAAGTGTGATATTTATAAAAAGCATGTAAGATAACCCTTACACACTAAGTTTGAGCAAGCTCTACGACAAAAAATTTTTGGGGCCCGGATAGCCGGATAGTGTCAAACTAATATTGTACTCGTAATCAGCATGCTCGACTACCCTCCTGTGCCAAATCCCAGCCCCATAGCTCAAACTTTGCAAAAAAATCGATAAAATCGGTGAGAGTAATGGAGGATTTTAAAAACTAATACACGTTCGTAATCAGTATGTTCGCTTACCCCCCTGTGCAAACACTCGATTGCCTCGCTGTGCCAACTCCCAGCCCTGTAGCTCAAACTTTGCAAAAAAAAAGTCGATAAAATCGATAAAACTAATGGATAATCCCCAAAACTAATATTGAATTCGTAATCAGCATGCTCGATTATCCCCCTTCCCCGTGCCAACTCCCAGCCCCATAGGTGAACTCAGCAAAAAATCGATAAAAATCGATAAAATCGATGACGATCGATGGCGAAAAGTAGCCTATGACACCCGCCCCACCCCAAAGTGTATGTGGTGTATGTGTGCCAAGTTTGGTCCGAATCTGTTCAGAAATGGAATTTTCTATTCGGAACATGTTAGGTTGTCCTGAAAATTTGTCTGTTTTTTTCAAACCACCATAAAACCGCGTACAATAAAAGCATAAATGCGCTTCGACATGCAATCGATGCAGCTTTTCCTTCTTTTTCTTACAGACCATTCCCGTACTTTCCGTACTTTGTATGCTTTTTCTATAATGGCCAGGTCCACTCGTCAAATTTATCTGCTCAAAGTTTGGCTAATTTTCAAAAATACCATTTCAATGTTTCGGGAAGGGTCGAGTATGGGTCTAATAGAGCAATTCTCGGACTATAAGGTAGTGTTATTAGATTCTCTTCTCCCAATCTGCTGCTTCTGGCTCCAAAAAATTATTTATTCTAAGTTCTCGCTTTTTGGCAAAGTCATGAAACGAGCGAATGCAGCAAAAACACAAAAACCTTTGTAATTTCCGCGAATCAAAACATGGTTCTTATCAAACGTTATTGTGCAACATAACTAAGTTTAGTTTGCTTTGAAAGAGCAGCTTTTTGGAATTTTCACTTTCACGTGGTAAAATTAATCAAAAAGCCGCGGTTTTTTCTAAACAAATACAATACCGATCATAATTCGTCAAAAAAGTCGCCGGAGTGCGGCGCACTCCGCCACACTCCGCCGCACTCCGCCACACTCCAACGCACTCTAGCGCACTCCGCCGCAGTCCGCCACACTCCGACGCACTCCGGCGCACTGCGCCACACTCCGCCACACTCCGACGCACTCTAGCGCACTCCGCCGCAGTCCGGCGACTTTTTTGACGAATTATGAGCGGTATTGTATGTAGAGCAGTCTGTTATATCCCCCTTTTTCTTCCACACTGGTATCGTTGCGCTCTTGTAACAATCGTTGGGCATCTTCTTGCATTCTACAATACCACTCACATAACTTGCAAAATTTCCGTGAATGTCGCGAAATTCCGAAAATTCCGCGAACTTTCCGGAATTTCGCGAAACTCCTGAAAGTTCGCGAAATTCCAGGAATTTCGCGGAATTTTCGGAATTTTGCGACATTCAGGGAAATTTTGCACATTCTGTGAGCGGTATTGTACTCGACGTGCTAACAACATTTCTTACATTGTTTTGCTGCTGGTGGCACATTGTAGGATAGAATATCTGCCAAATTACACGACTTTCGAATTTGAAAGAGAATTCATGAGAAGGCGATTTTGTAGCATCATAATCTGACGAACAATTCAAATAAAGATCTGTGCTAAGCATGGTCCGATAGAGGTGTTCACAAAGTTTTCAACTCACAAAAATTTGCAGACAATTTCCGCAACAGGTAGGGGAAAAGTGCAGGCGAAGTTGCGATCTTGATTGGTTCAGCTACTTCTATCTCACTTTAGCTTTACTGTAAGACTCTCTAGTGCAAAATAAATAGGATTTTCGTAAAGATCGGAACCAAGAACCACTATGAGTGAAGTTTGCGGCCAATCCGAAAACCTCAATATTTTGACCAAATTTTGCGCCGAGGCCAAGAGTGAGAAGCGATCGCGCTATATCAATGAGTATTGCTTCTAAGAAGCCGGAAAAAATATGTAATGTATAAGTATGAGACAGGTGTCTAACGTGATTTTTGGGGGAATTACGGAGCAACTTTGGGGGAGCCAATTTTACGGCCTGAGCTTGCATGTTGGGGGGCTAATAACTCTGCGAATATTACAGCTACGGGGCTGGGGTTTGTTTTATTCGACAGATCTCTAAAAATACGATTTTTAGAGAGAAGGTCGTAGAATAACAAATTTCCATTAAAAGTGCCTAATTGACAGCCGAACTTGGGAAATCTGTCAATAAGGGCGATTTCGGCGCCTTATATCTGTAAGAGTTGCAGGGCTGGGGTAATCTCAGGTGGCCATTGACATGTAGTTTTGGTAGCACTATTTTTCTAGGGGAAGCTTGTGCCTAGAGATTCCCTGTAGGAGGCGCTATATAAAGGCGATAGTGCATATTTTGAATTTTTCCCCGCGGAGAGTAGGGATGACGGGCTGGGATAGCCATTCCTCAGTTTGTATTCGAGGGGGACACCACATATAATTGGAGAAAATGTAGGGGCTCCGCCTGTGGGAGCCTATCTATGAACCTTCCCGGGCTTGAAAAAAAAACTTAGACACGCGATTTTTCCTCTTTCTCCCCCCTTTCTTTCTCCCCCTTTATTTTTTCCCCTCTCTTTATTACCGCTTCGTGTACAGCTTCTCCCCGGCCATCTGGACCTGGTTAGGGGGCTGAAACCGGCTAGAAAGGGGGTAAATAGGCTTAGAAAAACGCGATTTTCGCTTATTTTTCCTTATTTTTGTTTTTCCTTATTTAATTTAATTTTGATAGTGTTGTGGGAAATAAAGTGGGCGGAGCTTGTTTGGACGAGTTTTAGGTGTATAATAGCACTGGAAGTGAGGTTGCTCCGCACTTCTTCAAATTTTTCGCTGTTATTCGCTCATTTTGTAGAGTTGGGAGGAAAAGGGGGCGGGGCTTGCGGTTGAGTGGGCGGAGTCTAGTGAAGTGAATGGAGCCTTGAGGTTTGAAGGTGGGTGTGTGAATCTTCAAAACTGGCAAAATCAAAGTTTTTGAGGTTGCGAAATGAATGAAAATGCGAAAAAAGCGGTATTGTAATTATCACGGACTTGATAAACGTGGCCTACTCAATCTAAAATGGGCGCAATATGGCCAAAGGCTTGTTCTACATAACATTTACCAGCGCTCTTCGAACTGTTGAGAATAAAAATTTTTAAAATTCAGGAAGGATTTGGCATACTTCTGAGCTGCTCAAGAAACCAAGGCGATAACATTGCAAAGACAGGGTAGATCAAAGAGCAAATATAGCTGTAAGAAAAAGGATAAAAATATGAATCAAATGGTACCATTTGATTCAACTGGCTTCGCATCGGCAAAGGATCTTCGTGACCTAATTAAGGCGAGGTAATGATCAGAGAGCACTCGCGCGAGAGAGACGCAGGTGCGTCGCGGGCGCGAGCGGTCTCAATTAGATCACAAAAAGTCGCCCTAATGGTGCCAAGCCAGTTGAATCAAAGGTTACCTAGGTCGTCCATTTATCGATGTTCTGTGAGTTTTAGTGAGAGACCAAAAAACTGACAAAACTTTCTGGACAACCTAATACATACATACATACATACATACATACATACATACAGACAGACAGACAAACAGACATTCAGCTTTATATAGAAAATATAGCATGTCTGAGATCTGTCCAAAAAAGTGCCTCGGTGAAGGGTGTCCCGATATTTCTGGAGAATTTCGAGTTCTCAGCGTGAAAAAATTCATAACTTTGTTGATGAATATCATGTACGCATAGATGGCCACCACTAAAACCGTCTCGTCCTCCGCTTTCAGAAAATATATACATTGCCTGAGGTCCATTAGAAAAAGTGACGGGTGAAGGGTGGGTGAGAGTTTTATTGTGGGAGTGCTCAAGTACAGAATTTTTTACCATTGTAAAAAGACGTCTACTTGAGCACTCCCATTATAAGAGTCTCACCCACCCTTCACCCGGCATTTCTTCTAACGGACCCCAGGCAGAGTAAATATTTTCTGAAAGCGGAGGGCGAGGCGCTTCTAATGGTGACCGTCTCGGCGTACAAGATATTCATCTACAGAAGTTATGATTTTTTTATGTTAAAAACTCGAAAATTCCCAAAAATCGCTAGGACACCCTTCACTCAGGCACTTTTTTAAAGGACCTCAGGCAAAGTACCCTATTTTCAGGTGTATAAGCCGCACCCTTTTTGCTCTAAACGCGAGCAGACCCAGGCGTGCCGCCGCGCATGTGTCTCGCGAAGCGGTCGCCTTATCGCACACTGCTCTCACTTAACGCGCTCCATGATGACAGTCAGTCTTTTGGCGTGTTCGCCATTAGAGTGAAAAGGGTGCGGCTTATACACCTGAAGGGTACATATTAGGTTGGTCCGAAAGTTTGTTCGCACCATTTTCAAAAAATCATAACTTCCTTCTCTCACAATTATTTTGCGCAATTTAAATTTTGTTAGAAAGCGTAAAGCATGCAGTTTCCAAAAGTCCTCTGGTGACTTTCCAGCATGTTCAGATTGCAGAGATAAAAATGAAAGAACGAGAACATCCGAAATTCGAAATTTTTGAGCAAAAATTCTAAAAATCTAGGAATTGTGCGATAAAATTCAGAATGGCCATCATCTTAAGCTTTCTTATGTTTTATCGCTAACTGAGTTAAGTTTGTGCTGATCGAGCTCTAAAAATTGAAGTGAAAGAATGTGGTTGGAAAGATGAGGCATTGGGACAAGTAAGAAAGTTAATTGGACAAAAGTAACGGCGAGGATTGAAAGAAACATCAAACGTGCATGAAAATCAAAACGTATTCTCTAAAGATCAACGCAGAAAAAATCCACAAACATTTTTCAATGGTAGATGTTAGCTTATAAGATTAATAGCGAATCTCTAGGTTACTCAAAGCCACAGGTGATAGCCGATGCTATACTCATTCCACAAACTAACGCCCGTATGCACGTACATCCCCGCTGGGAAGGGAGGGGATCTGAAAGGAGATGTATCATATCTTGCGACTCTGAGTATCTTTCTTCTTCCTTCTCTTTCTTGTTTATGAAGTTCCTCATACCCTTAGACCTGCGTATAATAAATGCCAGGTTACTGCCATACAAGATTGATTTTTTGCCATTTTGTGTGATCCTCTTGAAATCCCCAGAGGGTCACACATGGCAAAAAACCAATCTTATACTTATTAACCTGGCATCCATTATGCGTAGGTGTAAGAGTATGAGATCGTAAGCAAGACAGAGAAGAAAGAAAAAAGATATCTGAAGCAACGACATATGACGCATCCTCTCCCAGATTCACTCTCCTCTCAGCGGGGATGTACGTGCATACGGGCCTTAAAGGGTTTGAAGGAATCCATTTCCATGGTAACGTTACTAGCAGCGACGACTTAGATGTATACCAATACAAATAGCAGAAAATGAGGAAAAACAACAACCAAAAATGATTTATTTAATATCATTACCCAAGAGATCGGAAAAGCCAGCGCCGTCGTTGTCCGCGTATGGTCCGTAAACCTTTAGAAAACGATTGGGTTAATGGAAAGAATGTCAATAGACTGCAGTTCACACAAGTGCATTACTTCGGACAATACCGTTTCCAAAGTCATGCTCAGGAGGATCCATGGTCAACTTTTCTTTGTGACTCAAAGATTAGCGTTGAGCGCGTTATTTACAAAACAGGTTGGTTGCGGTAACATTTGTAATTACCTAGGTGATCATCACCTAGTCGAATAGATCTTTCGGTAAATATAGTGCGCCTGCAGAAGCGGCAGCACTTGCGCCTGAACAATTGCCGCGCGAGAAGTTCCAGATAATTTTAGTGTTTTCGCTCATGACCGAGTAAAGGTAGAGGGTAAGTTAGAAACTTCTTGTTGATGAGTCACATTGTCGTTTAAGGTCAGGTGTACCCGTAACTGCATCGCATGAAGTGTTTGTGACGTAAGTCTTTCTTTCATCTCTTTTCTATCAAAAAACGTTTTGTAGGTTTCTTCGGTCAAAACACTCACCAATAGTGGATTTGCTCATGAAAGTAGCATCGGGGCCCGGCACAGATCGTCTGGAAGCAGGCTGAACTTCGTTTTTGAAGTGCGCGCGATTTGAAAGCAAGGCTTAAATGAACAAATTGCTTGTTTACAGCGTACACAGAAGCGTATGACACCAGAATTGAACTGTATGTATAGAAAATTATTTGCGAAAGTATTATGTAAAAAAGATTTGAAAACTTATGTGAAGTAATACCTTCTCCAAAATTAGATCGTCTCCAGACGGCCACCAGCCGATCTGAGATCGTTTGGAGCATATATTTTCGTCACTTCACATAAGTTTCGAATCTTTTTAGCATGGACGGATTCCCCGACCAATAATCTATCCCTGAGCATGAAAACATTTCATATCATTGCCTTTCCTTTGTTTTTGCTTTCATTTCTTCTCGCTTTGTTAGATATCGCGCTCTAATGCCAAAGTCTTGTTCATGAGTAGTGACGTATTCGAGGCGCGCAGCTATTGACTTTGGCTCACGTCGCCCTATGTCAGGCTTTTGTCCGCGGAGCGCAGCAACCTCCTTGGACTTTGATTTCTTTCTTGCATCTCCAACTTTGTGTATCTTCTTCTTTCTCGCATTGTCATAAAAAAACATCATGCGTAGCATTTCTCAACTTTTGTCTTCTGTTTGTACTCGAGGTGTCAAAATGGCTAGAGATCTAGAAAATACTAGCTACAGTCGAGTAAATTTTCCCCTTAATATATTTTCACGCGGAAATTCTACCGCATTTCATCTACAGTGCAAGCACCTTATATTAAGCAGAAAATCTACTCGACTGTACCAAAAGGTTGACGTGGATGCTCTCAATCTATGGCAAAATTGTTGTAAACAGTTTTGCATAAATTGCGCTGCATAACTACTTATAAGTATGTCTCTTCGTTTCCGCCATTTTCGTGGATCGGGTGCTTCTTTGTCGCATTATTTGTTCCACGAATGGCCTGCCAATCCTTAAAAATTGAAAATGGTCTGGGGAATGAAGCATAGTTTCCGGCTAGAATATCGTGTATATTCTTTCTACAAAGCAAGAACATGGCGGTTACGCTGTGCACTGCTCTTGCCGTTTCCAGTCTTTCAGTGCTGAGCGATTCAAGCTCCACGCATTGTGCATGCTATCTATCCCATACTAACTGCCATGATGGCCATAAACTGCGGTATCTAGAAGCACATCATTATTGGCCAGATGCACAAGGGAATTTATTTAGGCTATTGAAACAAGCTAAATTGATACTAATCTCCGGTTGCGTGTTTGCTACACCGACAAGGAAAGTCACTTAACTTAGGTTGGCCCTTTGAAATGAGACACATATATTTAGGATCAGCTCGGAACGCTGATTACATGTCCTTAGCTGCAAAGCATTTCTCTGAAGCGAGTTATGAGCTTTTAGTATGTGTCATTGACATACAATTAAATATGGAAAGTAGGCCTGTAGACGAAAATCTGCCCAAAAAAGTGGTGGAAAATTGAAATAACATCAAGATGGAGTCATTTGGCTTTGTATAGTATGCAATACCACTACCTAGATGTTGATACCGTAGCACCGTAAGTCGGTCAACAGGCGAACTCTGCTAAGGAAAATGCTTGTAGAAAAATATATATGTAGCCCAATATGTTGCCACGCGGGTCTTAGTCTCGAATTGTGTGCTACCTCAAGGTAACGAAAAACTTTATTAATATAGAACACAAGTTAGTAGACACACAAAGAGTGCGACACTCCCGCCTCAGAATGTGTTCTCTCTTCTATGTCCTTTCATATTCGTGATCTCCCTCTTCAAACGAATATACCGCTCCTTTGCATCGTTCACCCATCTCCTCAGAACTTCCTTTTTCTCAGGTACACTACACAGAGACTTGTGGTGTCCTGAGTCTCGTGGCATCAATCTGGCTGCGATTGTGCCTTTCACTTTTTCACAGTAAAAGCAGGCCGCGGTCGAAACTGGCACCTTCCTGGTGGACATTTTCCAGACACATGGGGCACAAATTCTCCCTTTGTGCAAGCTCGTAACGCTCATTACCGTCCCTAACGAAGGGGCAAGAATCCGAATAATGAGGCCAAAAGCTTTACAGAAAGCACAAAGCAATTCTACATGAGTACCTCGCGTTGTTTCGCCGTATCTCCAATACGGGTACACATCATTTGATCGAGCTCTCATCGATCTCGTCCATAAGCATCCTGCACTCTTCTTGTTCTCTTCGTACTTCTTCGTCTTCGATAGTCTCCCTTTCCGGCTCCTTTTCGGGTTCGTCTGTGCCCTCGGCTTCGCTAATTAAGCGGCCTAAATATTCTTCATCAGTCACTGGTTCCTCTTCGTTCGGGCCATCTTCGTCCAACAAGACAAGCGAGCCGTCCTTCTCGGATATCTCGTGCCCTCTTGACGCCTCCTTGGTCCCTGCTGCTTTGAAAGCATGTTCGAAATCAAATTCATCCGTTTGAGACTCGACGCTTGATACTACAGGTGCGGCTTGACATCTCAGATGTGAACTTGTGACTATGCGCTGTGGCTCAGAGGACGACTTAGCTATCTTAGCCTTCAGCTGGAAATTCTCTAGCTTGCACTCCGCTAACTTGTCGTTGAGAATCCTAATGATGCGTTTATCTGCTTCTGCGTTCTTATTCGCTACGGAGCGAAGCTTCTCCTCGGCGATATGTTGTTTTTTCTGCATCTTTTGTGCGGTCTTTTCCATCGCTTTTACTTGTTTGTTCATCTCCTC
This sequence comes from Cylicocyclus nassatus, assembly GCA_958299035.1. Lineage (NCBI taxonomy): Eukaryota > Metazoa > Nematoda > Chromadorea > Rhabditida > Strongylidae > Cylicocyclus > Cylicocyclus nassatus. The sequence goes on along the minus strand of CATQJL010000001.1, from coordinate 92,047,168 downwards.
TAGCGGGAGTTCTTGGAAATCGTGCATATTGACTTGTCGTGCGGGTACACAGAGTAAGGTAGCGTTCTTTGTTTACTTTCGCGGCGAGGAGTAGTCGAGTTGTCGTTGTTGAATAATAGTTGTTCGCGTGGATCGCCTTTAAAAATTTCTTCGTTCTTGAGGTGTTCAAAGTCTGCTCTGATAGGATCCGCGGTAAATACTTGTCGCCATATCGCTTCTCTACTTAGCCTGAGGTGTTCTTGTAAGGCGGTCTTCGAGTTTTCTCCAGTTAGGGTCATCAGGCATCTGATGTCGACGTCGATGCTTCCGAGAGACATGCTGAAAATAGATAGTTTCACTTTAATGTGTGTCATACAGGTGATGTTGTATCTTGTTGTGCTACACTGGTTTCTGATCAACGATTTTTCGTCTTGGTTTGATTCAATTCTTTGAATATAGTTTAAGTGCGTCATGTTTGCGCAGGAACACAACAGTGCTGCAAATTTGGCTCTTGGAGACCACGATACTTGTGTTTGGCAGAAGAGTTCGCAGGCGAATGCTTTGTGAGCGTGGATGTCGCACGTATATGTACTGAATGCAGAGGCGTAGCTAAGTAGTACTCTTTGTCTTTTGACAAATATACTTGTTGAGAGAATCTACACAGAAATAAAATGCTAACAACTAGGGCGATATATGGAGACATTCGGAGGTGTAGAGCGTTGCTTACTACATTGCGATCAGCTCTTTGGCGTGGTCTTAAGTTGTACTTGGATTGAGATGGTTCCTTCTGATTTTGATTTTTGTTCAGATTGGCCTCTTTTGCAGTTCTGTCCTCCAATTCAAGGTGTATCAAGAGATTCACTGGTCTGCGTATCTGTTTTCTTGATGGGAGGATCACTACTGCTTCTCTTATTTCGCCATCTTCGCCCGTCAATAGTTTTGTTATACGGCCCATTCTCCAGGAATGTCTGGGTTGGACGGCATCGTAATGAGCACGCAATCATCTTCTCGAGGTAGCGCTTTCGAGTTGTTGTGCCCTACTTTCAACTTGTGTTTCTCTCGCAAGGCTGTGAGGTATTGCGTCTTCCAAACTTCCCAGAACTTGTCAGTAGACTTGCGGGAGCTTTTTAGAGCTTGAATAGTTTGTAGCTTCGTGCGAAGTACCATTTGTTCCTCAGATGACAAGTAAGGTGGGTCATCCGTGTTTGAAGTAGCTATTTCGATTGGATAATCGAGAGTGATATTATTCTGCACGAAGTTAATTGGTCTGATGATGGTATCGTTGCACTCATCCGGGCTTATATAAACTAGAGGCCTCGTATTGAGTAAAGCTTCAATCTCAACAAGAGTAGTTGACATTTCTTCAAATGTGGGTGTCGATCCTTTCAAAGTCTTGTAGAGCGCGTATTTAACTGATCTAATCAGGCGCTCATAAAATCCTCCTTGCCATGGTGCGAATGGAGTGATGTACTTCCACTCGATTTCGTGATCGCTAATCTCTCTTGCGACTGTTGTCTCGTGGTGCAAGTTTTTGGTGCCTGTTAAAATCTCCTCTCCCAAGAGAAATGTGGGAGCATTATCACTTGTGATAGACTTCGGGACTCCCCTTCTCCCGAAAAATCGTCGCAGCATGTTTAGGAAGGCTATGGTTGAAAGATCCGTCACTACATCTAGATAGACAAGTCTAGTTACCATGCAAGTGATAATGGCTCCGTAGCATTAGCTTGTGTTGTCTTCGTTGCCTTTTATTGTCAGCGGTCCAAAGTAGTCTAACCCGACGTGCTGAAATGTACTCGTCTGCTGTACCCTTACTTGTGGCAAGTCACTTTGATTAGGGTACTTGTATGGTCGATTGTTAAAGCGTTGGCATTCTACACACCGTCTGATGAAGCGGGTAACTTCTGCTCGTAATTTTGGTAACCAAAACTTTTGACGAACAAGTGCCATTGTATGGCCTATGCCGGGGTGTCCTTTGCGGTGATTTTCTCTAATTAGTGCTTCTGATAGCCAAGTATTCTGAAGGATGATATATGGAAATTTTGCTGTGTCATTTAAGCAGCTTCTTCCCATTCTCCCATGGCATCTCGGGAGACTTTCCTCGTCTTGTTTTATGTTTAGCTGAGGTACTGATTTCAACACTGCTGGAGTGCAAAATATGCGTTGGTGGACACGTATAATGATCTTCTCCGCTATCGTGATTTCTTCACCGTGGAGTTCTCCGCAGGGGTGTGCAGTGAACTTGTCGAGCAATGGAAAAAATCGAAGACTGCTTCCAAGTCTGTTTCTTCTTCAATATGATTTTCAGAAATCGCAAAACTGTAGCTGTGACTCTCTTGACCACAGTATATGGACGACCTCTCAAGCATTCAAGGATATCTTCGTTTTGCTTTCCTTGTATGACACTTGTTTCAGCTTGATTCATGAGTACTGGATCTGTTGGTTGACTAGTATCGTCATCTTGTTCGTTGTTTATCCGAAATAACTTGTAGTTTGCGACCCAGTCTTCTGGCGAGCTTTTCAGAAATGGTGGTCCGGTCCACCAGTAATGCTCTTTCAGTTGCTCTTTATTCAATCCTTTTGTCCCGCAATCTGCCGGATTTTGATCAGTAGGGACATAGCCGTAATGGACTTCTATACTTTTACTTGTTAAGTGGTCGTTTATCTCAATTATCTCCTTGAGTCGATTAACCACCATTATTCCTGCCTCTCTATGTTCTTTTCTCTTAATCCACTTGTAAACGATTTTTGAGTCGGTGAAAAGATAAGCGTTCCGGATGGTTACGATTGAGCATAGCTGGGTTACGGCTGAATTGATTACTCTCATTGCTAGCGTGACAGCGTTCAATTTTGACTTTGGTATTGTCGTCTGTACTTGAGTGACGGCAGTTTTCCTTTTGCTAGCAAAAGATGAGTAGAATTTCTCAATTTCAAGTACATGCACATGGCTATAGCTTCCGTGCTGGCATCTACAAATGCTGCTATGTCCACTTCCGCATGTTTTTTGGCCACAAATCTGGGTGCTTCTTTGCTGAAACCTTGCATCTCCTGGCATATCCGCCATTTCTCGAAGCGAATATCTGTTACAGCAGTGTCCCAGTCCAACTTGTCCTTCCACATTGATTGAAGGAATACTTTTGACTTGTGCATCAGCGGTAGCATCCATCCCATGGGGTCGTAAATGGAGGCTATTGCACTTGTGACTGTTCGTTTGGTTATCGCTGTGAGGGTGGTAATCTTGCACGAAACTATGAGCTGGTCTGTTAGAGAATTCCATGGAATTCCTATTACCTTTGGGACGAATTCTGACGATCTGTCCGTTCCTGTAATCCTGTCGCTCACTTGTTTGTCGTTGCATATTCGCGGATGTTCATGCTCAATTCTTTGAACATTTGTTTGATTTTGTGATAGCAGTCTGACGCTTCATCCCTTGTATCCAACGTGACAATCAGGTTGTCAACGTACAGGTTCTCTTTTATCTCTTATGTGAACCTGGCAAGGTTCTGGTATTGGTCTAGGTGATAATGTGTAGTTGCAGCGAGGAGAAAGGGGGAGGCATTCAAGCCAAAGCGCACCCTTGTGAATCTCAGAATTAGCACATTTTCTTGAGTAGGGGGCAGTGTGGGATTTCGAGGCCAAAGACATCTGGTTGCGTCGCGGTCTTCCTTGTGGAGTCTCACTTGTAGAAATGCTTTTTTTACATCCGAGATCATGGCAATCCGTCCCATTCGAAAACGTAATAGCACTCCGAATAGTTGCGGTAGGATGACTGGACCTCTATGTAGGGCGTCATTGAGTGAAGGGCAGTTTCTATAATGTGCAGAGACGTCATATACCACTCTCAGCTTTGTTGTCGTCTTGTGAGGAGTTATAACAGCTTGGTGTGGTAGGTAATGTAGGTGCTTGTAGTGCTTGCGAAGTTGAGGTTTGTCAATATTGATGAAGGACCATAACTTGTCGCATCCCAGCAGAATTTGCGGTTTCATTTTCCTCTTGATCTCAATCGCTTCAAGCGGGATATTCTTTTCGCGAAGGTAGTTGATGTCTTCGTTGGACAATGCAGGACTTTCGAAAGGTTTAGATATTATGTCGTGCGTAAGGAGGTCGATCGTGATCTCATCGCCTCTGGTGTCCCACGCCTTCAACTGCACCAGGGAACAGGATTTTTCTTGTATCTTTTTGGATCCAAAGGTACGTAATCGCAGATTTTGTTTTCGAATCGTGGGAATTTGTAGATCGTCTGCTAGTGCTTCGTCTATGAAGGATGCCTCAGCACCAGTGTCAAATAGTACGCAGACTTTCCTCAGTGTATTATGCTCCTTGTCTAGTACCGTGAGCTCTCCTGTGGGTAGGAAGGTTGTTTGACATGAGCCGAGTTCTTCGGGATTGGACCGTAGTTCGTAAACTGCTGCGTCTTCTCCACTGTTCTCTTCTTCATGCAGTAGGTGGTTTACTTTTTGCTGGTTTGATTCGTGAAAAAGCTTTTGATTGCACTTATTTTTCAGCGTTCTTCTGAGTCACTCTGTCTTCTAACTGTGACGAGGTTGTATTCACGGGTGCCCTCGCAAAACAGCATGACGTGCGATGTGGTCCTTGGCAGTTGAAGCACTTACGGGCACTGGGTGCTCGTATGCTTCGGAGATGCGCAGATTAGACACAATTTGTGATCCCGTAGGTATTGTGAACGTGTCCTTGGGGATGAGTACTTTGTGCACATGATGGACTTGAAATTTTTTCGCCGCAGTACATGCATACTCGCACGTAATCTTGAGCGAGTCCTTTCGGCGATTTTGTCTTCACAGGACTAGCATGTGCTTGTTGAGTTTCCTTACTTTGTATAAGGATACCATCTCTTTGCATGCTATGACTTCATCAATGAGGTTCAGGAAATCTTGCATTTGAAAAGGTGTTTGTTTCTCCACAGCTTGTTTCTTCGTTAGAACGTTGCGCTGGATGTATACAGGGCTTTGACAACACTTGTTTTTGTATCCATTGACCATCAACATTTTCTCCCTTATGTTCCAGCTGAGCCATAATCGCTTGCAGTTGTTCGAGAAGAGGTCTCTAATCTTTCAGAGAAGTCGATTTTGGAGAACATTCTTCAAATTTTTTGATGAGAAATTGTATGACTTCTTTTCGATTCCCATATTTGTGAAGGAGAAAGTTTACTACTTTCGAGTAATTTCCACTTGTGATTTGGAACTTCCTGACTAACTCGCGAGCTTCTCCTTTCAAAGCGTTAAGAAGATAGTGGAATTTGTACAGCTCCGGTACGTCTTGTGAGTGGACGCTGGTACTAAAAAGTTCTCAGAAGTTGTCCCATTCCCATATGTCTCCTCCAAACGAGTGTATGGGTATAGCAGGAAGTTCCACCTTCTTTGCCTGAACGTTCGTAACGGCGCACTGTTCTTCGTGCTGATTTGAAGTTGTCTTGGTATTACTTGCTCTTAGAGCGCGACTTCGGCCTTGTAGTGTGAGCACATAGTCAAATGCAGTTGCAAGAGATGACTCCGCTTTTGCGACGTACTCTTCGAAGTCTTCTGGCTCGTTCAGTTTTTGCTGACTCAAAGATCCGTACTCTTGAAGAGCGTATTCGACCTTGGAGGTGGCAGCTTCGATAGTGCCAATGGCTTCCTCCGCGTTGGATGTGGCCTCTTGTCGTTTGGGCCATGGTTTTTGATTCGGTTTCGGAAGTACTGAACTTGTGTACTCCTTCTTCTTCAAACTGTGAAATAATTCTGTCCAACTTGTTGGAGTATTGAGTCAGCATTCGCTTGGAAACATAGGTGCGATAATGTGAGGATTTGCTCACCCCCTCTTCACCCCTGAACGGAGAACAAGGTGACCCCCTTCACCAAAAGCCAAGGAAAAATTAGTAGTGAGGTAAGGTTAAGCAAAGGAGATATTTATACGGGAATTTGTGTATCGTAAAGGAGGAAGAAATCATAGGGATTCACGAATTTCCAGAATGGAAAAAATAGTACTTCTGTAGTTGCACAGCAACGTCAGCGAGGAAAGTTCCGTGGAACAAGATTTCCTTCTAGTTTCAGGGAATAAGTATTAGGCCGTCCATAAGTTCGTAGCGTTTTTATTTTCGTACTCATATCTTTGAGGAGCGGTTGATTTGCGGCGGAATGCATATATCGTTTGGAAGGGCTGATTGTGCTTTTTGAAATACATCTACTGATTTCGTTGGAAATGATTCACTCGGATCTCGCAGCCTCCAAAGATGGAAATTTTGAAAGGCAAAAAGGAGCAATTTCGGCATTTGCGCCTTTTTCGTTATGAAAAGAAGCGTTTTTGCACAAATTTTTGTGTCGATTATGTAACGTGGCGTTTGTTCATCAATATAAGACAAAAAAGAATTGGATTGGTACAAAAGAGCAGGAGCTGAGCAGGATGTCCCTGAATAAGACTTTTCGGGGGACGGGCAGGACGTCCTGCACTGAATATTGCTGGACAAGTAGGCGACGGTTAACCACGCCATAAGCAATCCAAATGCACGGTTAAACCAGGTCCTACCGCAGAAAAAGCCTAACAGACAAATCCAGTGGGTTTTTCTGCATGACGAAACATGGCCTCATACGGCAAACGTCGTCAAATCTCTCCTGCACGACTCGAGTGGAAGGTACTTCAGTACCCAAAATACTCTCCAAACCTCGCTCTGCCAGATTATCATTTGCTCCGCTCTCTGGCAAACTCATGAATTGTGCATGTCTCGATTTCAGTAAGCAACTTGAGCGCTGGTTAGATGACTTTTTGGGACCCGGCTGCCGTTTGAAAAATTGAGGTTGAGAAGCTAACAAGAATGTGCCAAAAGGTTGTGCGCTACAACCAGGAATATAATTTTGAATGATTTTTACTGTAAATTGATGATTGATGATTTTGTTGGTTTATAAAAACGCTACGAACTTATGGAACGACCTAATAGTTTGAGAGTCCGTTTATAGAAGTACCTAGTGAAAGGTGTGCCTGGCGATTTCCGGATATTTTCGAGTTTTTAGTATAAAAATTCATAACTTTTGTAGATGAACAGATAGTACATGGAGATGGTCACCATTAAAACCGCCTCGTCGTCCGCTTTCAGAAAATATATACATTGCTTGGGATCTATTAAAAAAGTGCCTGGTGAAGGGTGGGTGAGACTTTAATAATGGGAGTGCTCAAGTAGACCTCTTTTCACAATGGTAAAAAAGCCTCCACTTGAGCACTCCCATTATAAAGTTCTCACCCACCCTTCACCCAGCACTTTTTTCAATGGACCCCAGGCAAGGTATATATTTTCTGAAGGCGGAAGACGAGACGGTTCCAAAAGTGGCTATCTCCATATACAGGGCTCCTAAATTGCAGAGTCGTTTGCACCAGCGGTCGCGCGACCGCGTCGCGCGCGGGCATTTTGCCGGCACCGGCGCCATCGATCGAGGCGGCGCCATTGATGCCCGGGCGCGACGCGGTCGCGCGACCGCTGGTGCAAACGACTCTGCAATTTGGGAGCCCCGTACTATCAGTACATCTACAAAAGTTATGAATTTTTTTAATGTTAAAAACTCGAAAATCTCCAGAAATCACTGGGCACACCCTTCACCCAGGCACTTTTTGAATGGATCTCAGACATGCTCTATATTTTCTGAAAGCGGACGATGAGACGGTTCCAATGGTGTTTATCTCCATTATTATCTGTTCATCTACAGAAGTTATGAATTTTTTATCCTTAGAACTCGTAAATATCCAGAAATCGCTACCCACACTCTTCACCAGGCACTTTTTTCAAAGACTCCAGGCAAGCTATACATCCTCAGAAAGCGGAGGGCAAGGCGGTTCCGATGTTGTCCATATCGGCGTATAAGATCTTCATCTACAGAAGTTATGATTTTTTTATCTAAATCGTAAATATTTGGAAATCACTACCAGCTTCGCCATGCCTTCTTTGAAATGACTCTAGACAAACTCCTAGACAAACTATATAATTCCTGGAAGCGGATGAAAAGATGGTTCTGAAAACAGTTTCCGTGCTGAGGTTGCTGATAATCTACAGAAGTTATAAATTTTTTCTTTCAAAAATTTGTGAATGCTCAAAAATTGTCTACCTCTCTCCCGAAACAGATGATCTTGCATACACATCTTCTACTCTATGGTATCTTCGAAAACAAACAAAATGTTTCCAATCCTACTTCAATCTTCACAAAAAAGAGAGCAAGTGATGGTAGAGAATTGAAAATGATAAAACGTTGATAAGGGAGAATGATGAGAGAACACCATCACTCCCCTCCCCCTCCCCCCCCCCCCCCCTCCCTCGGTCAACAATTTACAGTTCTCGATCAAGTGAAACACCCTTCACCCTGGAGGGCTGTGACCACTGTGACCCCTTTCACCCTGGAGGAGTCATTCTCACCTTACAGCACCTATGCTTGGAAACCGTGGTTTTCATCGACGTTTTGAGCAAACTTGCGATTTAGATAGCGCCTAGTATCTTTTACTTGTAGGGACTTGTGCTCAAAGTTGGAAGCGAAGATATGTGCGCTAAACTCCGAGCTAATTTCTAATTGAATTATGTAACGAGTAGCTGGGGCGCTTGTAAAGAACTTGTGAAAACAGCTGCGCAAAGACTTGTTGGTTTGAACCAACCTGGTACTAATGAGAGACCTTCTTTCGTTTGGCCGATGCACCACTTGTAGAAAAATATATATATGTAGCCCAATATGTTGCCACGCGGGTCTTAGTCTCGAATTGTGTGCTACCTCAAGGTAACGAAAAAATTTGTTAATATAGAACACAAGTTAGTCGACACACAAAGAGTAGAGTCCTACCGAACTTGTGTCGATGGTGCTTCTTACGGAGAACTTGTGGAAAACTTCGGATGACCTCCCAACTTGTAGGACGAACTTGTAGAAGACCTCTCCCACCTAACTCACCCAGTTCTCCGTAAGAAGCACCATCGACACAAGTTCGGTAGGACTCTACTCTTTGTGTGTCGACTAACTAGTGGAGAACTTCGGATGACCTCCCAACTTGTAGGACGAACTTGTAGAAGACCTCTCCCACCTAACTCACCCAGTTCTCCGTAAGAAGCACCATCGACGCAAGTTCGGTAGGACTCTACTCTTTGTGTGTCGACTAACTAGTGGAGAACTTCGGATGACCTCCCAACTTGTAGGACGAACTTGTAGAAGACCTCTCCCACCTAACTCACCCAGTTCTCCGTAAGAAGCACCATCGACACAAGTTCGGTAGGACTCTCCTCTTTGTGTGTCGACTAACTTGTGGAGAACTTCGGATGACCTCCCAACTTGTAGGACGAACATGTAGAAGACCTCTCCCACCTAACTCACCCATCAGTATTTATACCCGATCATTGTTGACTGTATATGTAATCATTATCAACTGATATGTTAATGAGATCGGCCAAATAAGGTTCTGTAGTCAAGGGAATGATATGGTGGGGAGACTGACTTGTTCACTTGTCTATCCGATTTCTTCCATTGCGGTATAATAATCTTACATAAAAAAGGTTTTATCGAAACAAACACTGAAATATAAATAAAACAATATATATACAAAAGATCTAATCATATTTTCCTTCAAGGTCGCTTTAGCGACAATGCTCATAACTCGCTTCATTCAGAGTAATGCTTCGCAGCTAAGAATAGCGGATTTGAAATCAGCGTTTTAAGCTAATTTTAGTTATATGGGTCATTTCTCAAAAAGCCAACATAAGTTAGATGATTTCCTTGTGAGTTCGAGTTGTAAACATGGTGTTTCCATCAAATTTATCTTGAACACTAATTTTTATTCAAATGAAAAATACCGTTGCGATTTACGAGAACGCAGAGAAGGGTAAGAGTGAGACTTTGGTAGAAGTATCATCTATGTGTCACATTCAAAACTTGCTTACGATTACTTTTTTTCCTACGTACTTCAGTGCTTAATGCTGACAGTTCAATGTTCAAGCCACCTACATCGAGGCTTGCGTAAGCCTCTCACATCGTCTTCGACACTATTCATGGTGCAAATATCAGGTCCATATCAGGGTTGGGTAGGTTTAGTTTGAAGAGAAGAAGACATTTATATTGAGTTTATTGTGATTAACAATAAACAAAGCCTATCAGTGGAAGAAAGGAGAAGCTGAGCAAAGGTTGAAATGCACAACAGAATCTAGAATTCGGAGAAGATGTGAGCAAAGGTTGAAATGCACAACAGAAATCTAGAATTCATGTCCAAGGAGGTTATCGCGCTCCGCGGACAAAAGCCTGGCCAAGGGCGACGTGAGCCAAAGTCAATAGCTGTGCGCCTCGAATACGTCATGCGTTGTGTTCAGCTCCTTTGTATCTTCACTCTCATCTTACGTCTTTTCTTTCAGACTAGTAAACCTTTCTTGTTTTCATCTTCTCCTGAGGTAAGTCAAAGGGGACTTCGCAAAATTTCCGAAAGTGAGGGAGACTTCGTTTTCAGAAACCCTAAAAACCGACTCGTGCCGGCCCTGAGTAGCATTGTCCCACGTCAGTATTCCTTGTGAAAAAGGAACGCGGGTTGTAAAGAAAGTAAAGAAACGCTTTTTGATAGAAAATCGATGAAAAGAATGGCTACGTTACAAACAACACTATAAGCGATGCTGTAGCCTCCAGGCGCCCGGCCTAGGTTTTTTGTCACACTTTAGACTTGAACCCAACCTATGGGATGTACGAAGCACCATATCTCGTGTTTCGGTTCTAAGATGTCTAGTTCGTTCCTCAATAGTTCCCCAATAGTTCCTCAACAGCTTCTCGACAGTCACCTATTTCTGTTCTGTATTAGCTCTTCTGTATTACTCTTATTCTCTGTATTTGTATATCAGCTTCTTTTGTGGTTTGTCATATTTTGTGATAAACCATTTATATTTTACCAGTTGTTCTGCTAAGTCAGTGGAACCTGCGGTCTAGACCGTCCTACCGCCACTTGGGGGCCGAACCGCTGACTTAGCACTGACAACTGTGGAAGCGTCGAAGACCTTCCAGAAGAAGCTGAATTTTGGAGCGTCAACGACCTCCAAATCGATTTGAAGCGGCGACTGTATCCCGCATAAGCCTATCGCGTCTTAGACCGATAGATTAGGGCACCAGTGGTCCCCATATTGATTTCTGAGGCGGCGGACGTATCCCCGCATAACCTATCGATCTATTGGTCGATTAGCGTTGACGGTATAGAGCGCGCTTAAGGCCGCTTATACGAATTGTAAGAGCTACCGCAAGTGCGTAGCATCGCAGAACCATACTTCACGGAAGTTTGGTAGAGCTACTCGGTGCATTGCTGTGTGCATTCGAGTTTTACGTCGCTCAGTTGTAGGTTCGTTCGAGTCATACAGCCAAACAAAGTTTGTTGTAGAAAGATTTGAGTGGCATGATGAATGAGGAAGAGGAACATAGAGCCCAGCCAAGAGACAACGAGGTGATTACTGAACGGGCAGAAGAGCGAATCCCGTCTATGGCAGAGATGTACAAGGAAGTACATGATAGCTTGAACCTCGTAAACATAGAGTGCGAAAAAGAACTAGGCACATTTTTTCGCACAGGTGACGAACGCAGAAAAGCGTTCTTGACAAAGCTAGAAGAGCAAATCGAAATTGCAGAACAGAAATTAAGAGTAATCCCCGAAAGTTCTGTATGCACAAGAGGTGACCTAGGAGGAACGCAGATTGACTCTGAGACATTGGAGATCCTCGCAAAGGCTGGATTGATGTCACTAGAAAAGCTGGAGCGTTGCCTTGATAAATACTTCACTTACTACAAGTTGATTACAGCCTTGCGTATAACGCTAAACTGCAGTGGGAAAGACTTGGAGGAAAAGGTCAAGGAAGTGTCAAGTGAGGTTCAGTGCCTCCGATTAAAGCTCAGGAACTTGAGCGGATGTTGTGGCAACCATGTAGCCAGCACAAACCCATCTGATATCAATGCAGATCGGGAAACAGACACATCAGAAGGCAACTCTGATCACATAGTCAGACGCAAATATCAAAGATTTGCGAACATAAATGAGGAATGCAACATACTTCTATCAAAACGCCAAGTGCAGACAGTGCAGAATGCGCAAGATAGTGCACGCAAGACCTCCTCGCATAAGCACAGGTCAGAGTTTGGACACGGATGTGCATATTGTCCGATTGCAAGATGCGTCACAAAATTCCAATTCCGAGTTTACCATGAGAGAATTCATGTTGTTGTCTACAGTACCAGACGTAAAACCTTTTCATGGTAAAGCAAATGAGAGTTTCAGCAACTTCTTGGAATCATTCCTGTTGAAGTACCCAAGGAAGCATTGGGATGATGAAATACTAGTACAACTCCTCAAAAGTTTTCTGAAAAGGGAAGCCATGAATCTATTTGAGACACTACCGCAAGGTGTAAAAGAAGGTTCCTTCAACGGCGTAGTCCAGGCGATGAGCGAAAGGTCAGTTGAAGGAGGCAACACTTCTCGTGTAAAAGCCTTGGCTACACTGAGGAATCTGAGAATGAAAAGAAATCAGAAAGTAAGTGATTTCTGCAATGTACTGGAGAGGACGTGCAGTCAAGCCTACCCTAATGAAGAAAAAGGGGATGGGGTGGCACTCCAGAGAGCGGAACTTCTGTATTCCCAGTTAGCTAATTGGGAAGGAAGCTATATCTTAGCTGAAGCGATTGAGACTAGCCCGCGAGATGTCGTTTATGACAAAGTGAAAGAAGCAGCGCTGAGGCTGGAGAGAAACCTGCATAGAAAGGAAGTCAAGCAGGGCAGCGATATGCATAGCAAAAAACTTTATGGCAATCAAGCTTCACCGAGACAATGGTCTGATTCGGAGTCGGCCGTTGATCATGGTGAAAGTAAAGAAAGATTGACCGTAAAAGACAAGGAGAGAAGTAGTTGCTTTGAATGTGGCAAATCAGGGCATAAGGCGAAACACTGCACACTGCAGATTGCTACAAAGGACAACATAAGAAGAAGTGAAGAACACAAGGCATCTTCGTTCTCCACTGCTCTTGATAGGTGGTTATGCGCAACCACAGGTGCCAGGAAGAGTGCTGAAGAATTTGTTGGTAAGAAGGTAGTTGTGCCAGCAAAAGTTATTATGGATGTAAACGCACTTATAGACACTGGCTCCGAGGTATCTATAGCATCATTAAAGCTGTTCACGAAGGCCAAGGAAGCTGGAGTCGATTTAGATGCTTATGTGGAGAGGATCTCAGGAGTAGTATCTAATGCTGTGATACGCGACGCTTCTGGGAACAGAATAGAAATCTTGGACGCAATCAAGATGCCTACGGAATTGTTTGGCAAGTCCAAGAAGATTCCAGTATATGTCGCCAGATCGTTAGAAAATGAGCTGATCTTGGGGACAAATGTTCTATGCAACTTTGGTGTCAAAGTGATTCGAAGTGATACCAATAACGATTTGCTCAGAAACTCAATAAAAGATCCCTCGAATGTAGTAAGATATCGAACTGATAGACTACTTGGAGGAAACAAGATAAAGCCAAAAGTAGGAAGGAAACTTTTGAAGGGCCAAGAAAGAATTGAAGAAACAAGGTGCACAAAGCGCAGAAAGATGAAGCACGATTCCAAGAATCAAGACGGAATCTTGTATAAACCAGTGGCCGATATGAAGCAATCGACGAAAGCTGTGAAGATGCACAAGCTGAAAAAGAAACAACAGCCAAAGAATAGATTCGTCGATGTCAAACGAATGGGGAGACGGTCAAGAGGCGCGATTTCTTTGGCTGTCACCAACTTAAAACTCTAGTTTAGTGCTATGCGAGTCTTCAAAAATTACCAGATAAACTGCATTAGCTTACCATCTGTTTGAAGTCACCACTTCCTGAGTTTCATGGTTTTTGCTCTGAATCGGACTGAAATATTTACGAATTTGTTCTGAAATGCATTTTCATGAGTTTTTGACCTTCAAAATTGCTGTTTTGAATTTCTATTAGAGCATCAAGATTGAACAGCTCATGCAACTACTTAATATATCTTCTTCTAAATTTCATAAACTTTTAGAAAGTTGCAAAACACTTATTATGTGTTATTTGGTGTCCAGCTGGCAATAAAAATCGCGCCTCTTGACATACACCCAAACGAATGTGCCTGGAACAGCAAGATGAAGCTGATTCCAAAGTATCAGCAAGCAAGAATGTTGTGAAAAAACCTACGAGTGTTAATGAGAAGCGGTATGGAAAAGTGTGCAGATGTACTGGATACCCTCGCGCATTTTGGGATTTTCTTGAAATGGTCGACTATGTCAGAACACATTCCTGCCGAACTAGTCGTACGAGAAAAAAGACACAACGGAATCAAACAGAAAGGAGTGGACACTTGTTGCGGCGTCAGAAATCTGGAAGAAGATCGCTTAAACAAGGATCGCATGGACATGGACAGCATGGACAAGGATCGCATGGACAAGGATCGCTTAGACAAGGATCGCATGGACAAGGATCGCATGGACAAGGACCGTTTGGACAACGACCACAAGAAATCGGTGTTAAGTGTTAATAATCGTAGTTGTTAAGTGTTAGTAGTTGTAGTTAAGCTTAGTTAGGTTAGGTTAAGTTAGGTTAGGTTAGGTTTTGTTAAGTTTGATAGTTGTTAACAGTTGTTGAGTGTCGGGACGCCACTTACGATAAGGGGGGACGTGTAGCATCCAGGCGCCCGGCCTAGGTTTTTTGTCACACTTTAGCCCCTTGAACCCAACCTATGGGATGTACGAAGCACCATATCTCGTGTTTCGGTTCTAAGATGTCTAGTTCGTTCCTCAATAGTTCCCCAATAGTTCCTCAACAGCTTCTCGACAGTCACCTATTTCTGTTCTGTATTAGCTCTTCTGTATTACTCTTATTCTCTGTATTTGTATATCAGCTTCTTTTGTGGTTTGTCATATTTTGTGATAAACCATTTATATTTTACCAGTTGTTCTGCTAAGTCAGTGGAACCTGCGGTCTAGACCGTCCTACCGCCACTTGGGGGCCGAACCGCTGACTTAGCACTGACAACTGTGGAAGCGTCGAAGACCTTCCAGAAGAAGCTGAATTTTGGAGCGTCAACGACCTCCAAATCGATTTGAAGCGGCGACTGTATCCCGCATAAGCCTATCGCGTCTTAGACCGATAGATTAGGGCACCAGTGGTCCCCATATTGATTTCTGAGGCGGCGGACGTATCCCCGCATAACCTATCGATCTATTGGTCGATTAGCGTTGACGGTATAGAGCGCGCTTAAGGCCGCTTATACGAATTGTAAGAGCTACCGCAAGTGCGTAGCATCGCAGAACCATACTTCACGGAAGTTTGGTAGAGCTACTCGGTGCATTGCTGTGTGCATTCGAGTTTTACGTCGCTCAGTTGTAGGTTCGTTCGAGTCATACAGCCAAACAAAGTTTGTTGTAGAAAGATTTGAGTGGCATGATGAATGAGGAAGAGGAACATAGAGCCCAGCCAAGAGACAACGAGGTGATTACTGAACGGGCAGAAGAGCGAATCCCGTCTATGGCAGAGATGTACAAGGAAGTACATGATAGCTTGAACCTCGTAAACATAGAGTGCGAAAAAGAACTAGGCACATTTTTTCGCACAGGTGACGAACGCAGAAAAGCGTTCTTGACAAAGCTAGAAGAGCAAATCGAAATTGCAGAACAGAAATTAAGAGTAATCCCCGAAAGTTCTGTATGCACAAGAGGTGACCTAGGAGGAACGCAGATTGACTCTGAGACATTGGAGATCCTCGCAAAGGCTGGATTGATGTCACTAGAAAAGCTGGAGCGTTGCCTTGATAAATACTTCACTTACTACAAGTTGATTACAGCCTTGCGTATAACGCTAAACTGCAGTGGGAAAGACTTGGAGGAAAAGGTCAAGGAAGTGTCAAGTGAGGTTCAGTGCCTCCGATTAAAGCTCAGGAACTTGAGCGGATGTTGTGGCAACCATGTAGCCAGCACAAACCCATCTGATATCAATGCAGATCGGGAAACAGACACATCAGAAGGCAACTCTGATCACATAGTCAGACGCAAATATCAAAGATTTGCGAACATAAATGAGGAATGCAACATACTTCTATCAAAACGCCAAGTGCAGACAGTGCAGAATGCGCAAGATAGTGCACGCAAGACCTCCTCGCATAAGCACAGGTCAGAGTTTGGACACGGATGTGCATATTGTCCGATTGCAAGATGCGTCACAAAATTCCAATTCCGAGTTTACCATGAGAGAATTCATGTTGTTGTCTACAGTACCAGACGTAAAACCTTTTCATGGTAAAGCAAATGAGAGTTTCAGCAACTTCTTGGAATCATTCCTGTTGAAGTACCCAAGGAAGCATTGGGATGATGAAATACTAGTACAACTCCTCAAAAGTTTTCTGAAAAGGGAAGCCATGAATCTATTTGAGACACTACCGCAAGGTGTAAAAGAAGGTTCCTTCAACGGCGTAGTCCAGGCGATGAGCGAAAGGTCAGTTGAAGGAGGCAACACTTCTCGTGTAAAAGCCTTGGCTACACTGAGGAATCTGAGAATGAAAAGAAATCAGAAAGTAAGTGATTTCTGCAATGTACTGGAGAGGACGTGCAGTCAAGCCTACCCTAATGAAGAAAAAGGGGATGGGGTGGCACTCCAGAGAGCGGAACTTCTGTATTCCCAGTTAGCTAATTGGGAAGGAAGCTATATCTTAGCTGAAGCGATTGAGACTAGCCCGCGAGATGTCGTTTATGACAAAGTGAAAGAAGCAGCGCTGAGGCTGGAGAGAAACCTGCATAGAAAGGAAGTCAAGCAGGGCAGCGATATGCATAGCAAAAAACTTTATGGCAATCAAGCTTCACCGAGACAATGGTCTGATTCGGAGTCGGCCGTTGATCATGGTGAAAGTAAAGAAAGATTGACCGTAAAAGACAAGGAGAGAAGTAGTTGCTTTGAATGTGGCAAATCAGGGCATAAGGCGAAACACTGCACACTGCAGATTGCTACAAAGGACAACATAAGAAGAAGTGAAGAACACAAGGCATCTTCGTTCTCCACTGCTCTTGATAGGTGGTTATGCGCAACCACAGGTGCCAGGAAGAGTGCTGAAGAATTTGTTGGTAAGAAGGTAGTTGTGCCAGCAAAAGTTATTATGGATGTAAACGCACTTATAGACACTGGCTCCGAGGTATCTATAGCATCATTAAAGCTGTTCACGAAGGCCAAGGAAGCTGGAGTCGATTTAGATGCTTATGTGGAGAGGATCTCAGGAGTAGTATCTAATGCTGTGATACGCGACGCTTCTGGGAACAGAATAGAAATCTTGGACGCAATCAAGATGCCTACGGAATTGTTTGGCAAGTCCAAGAAGATTCCAGTATATGTCGCCAGATCGTTAGAAAATGAGCTGATCTTGGGGACAAATGTTCTATGCAACTTTGGTGTCAAAGTGATTCGAAGTGATACCAATAACGATTTGCTCAGAAACTCAATAAAAGATCCCTCGAATGTAGTAAGATATCGAACTGATAGACTACTTGGAGGAAACAAGATAAAGCCAAAAGTAGGAAGGAAACTTTTGAAGGGCCAAGAAAGAATTGAAGAAACAAGGTGCACAAAGCGCAGAAAGATGAAGCACGATTCCAAGAATCAAGACGGAATCTTGTATAAACCAGTGGCCGATATGAAGCAATCGACGAAAGCTGTGAAGATGCACAAGCTGAAAAAGAAACAACAGCCAAAGAATAGATTCGTCGATGTCAAACGAATGGGGAGACGGTCAAGAGGCGCGATTTCTTTGGCTGTCACCAACTTAAAACTCTAGTTTAGTGCTATGCGAGTCTTCAAAAATTACCAGATAAACTGCATTAGCTTACCATCTGTTTGAAGTCACCACTTCCTGAGTTTCATGGTTTTTGCTCTGAATCGGACTGAAATATTTACGAATTTGTTCTGAAATGCATTTTCATGAGTTTTTGACCTTCAAAATTGCTGTTTTGAATTTCTATTAGAGCATCAAGATTGAACAGCTCATGCAACTACTTAATATATCTTCTTCTAAATTTCATAAACTTTTAGAAAGTTGCAAAACACTTATTATGTGTTATTTGGTGTCCAGCTGGCAATAAAAATCGCGCCTCTTGACATACACCCAAACGAATGTGCCTGGAACAGCAAGATGAAGCTGATTCCAAAGTATCAGCAAGCAAGAATGTTGTGAAAAAACCTAAGAGTGTTAATGAGAAGCGGTATGGAAAAGTGTGCAGATGTACTGGATACCCTCGCGCATTTTGGGATTTTCTTGAAATGGTCGACTATGTCAGAACACATTCCTGCCGAACTAGTCGTACGAGAAAAAAGACACAACGGAATCAAACAGAAAGGAGTGGACACTTGTTGCGGCGTCAGAAATCTGGAAGAAGATCGCTTAAACAAGGATCGCATGGACATGGACAGCATGGACAAGGATCGCATGGACAAGGATCGCTTAGACAAGGATCGCATGGACAAGGATCGCATGGACAAGGACCGTTTGGACAACGACCACAAGAAATCGGTGTTAAGTGTTAATAATCGTAGTTGTTAAGTGTTAGTAGTTGTAGTTAAGCTTAGTTAGGTTAGGTTAAGTTAGGTTAGGTTAGGTTTTGTTAAGTTTGATAGTTGTTAACAGTTGTTGAGTGTCGGGACGCCACTTACGATAAGGGGGGACGTGTAGCATCCAGGCGCCCGGCCTAGGTTTTTTGTCACACTTTAGCCCCTTGAACCCAACCTATGGGATGTACGAAGCACCATATCTCGTGTTTCGGTTCTAAGATGTCTAGTTCGTTCCTCAATAGTTCCCCAATAGTTCCTCAACAGCTTCTCGACAGTCACCTATTTCTGTTCTGTATTAGCTCTTCTGTATTACTCTTATTCTCTGTATTTGTATATCAGCTTCTTTTGTGGTTTGTCATATTTTGTGATAAACCATTTATATTTTACCAGTTGTTCTGCTAAGTCAGTGGAACCTGCGGTCTAGACCGTCCTACCGCCACTATGCAGCTTCCAGGAGGTACACCTGAACTCAAACGACCAAAAGTTGCTTTCTAACTCACTTCTACTCCTAGTCAACTGAGGCATACCTGAAAAATGAAGAATGCAAAGAAAACCCTAAAATCTGGAACTTTTAGCTCTGCGGCAGTTGCTTATGCGCAAGTGCTGCTGCTTCTGCAGGCGCACTATACTTACCGCGAAATCTACTCGATAGTGCGTCAAAATTCTGAAAACGATCACCCTGATGTCGCTGGGAAAGCTAGAACACAAAATGATGATGAAAAGATAAATTGACTAAATCAGCTTCTATTTAGCTCGAAGTAGACAAGGAGAAGATCGCCAAAAAAATCAGCTCATCGAAACTCCACATGCTTCTATAGCACGAGTGTTTTGCATTGATACCACTATATACAGGTAGAAACTAAGCACATGTTCAAAAGCTGTTTTGTAGAACTCGCTTTCCTTGGCGGAAAACATTTCTTTGCAGAAAGCTCACTCTCAATATGCATCTTTTTGGCCCCATTATCTCGCAGAGTGGTAAGAACTTTTTGTGTCATCCTATTACAAACACAGTGCAACGATTTACTCACGTTATTTCATAAGTCGTACAAGCTTTCAAAGGTTTAACTCATTTTCTTCGTAGTGGTGAATGTCTAAGATGAGGAAAAGCAAGCTTTCCTCAATATCATGCTGACTGCACTTCTCGATGTTGTAGTGCACCAATAATGCGTGTAAAAATCGCTCATGTTTTTGATGAAGATTTTGACTTCGAATTATCATACACTCAGAGTACCCATTGGCCCTTATACATCAGCCATATACACCATAACCCTCAAAGGCAGCGTCCCACCAGACTGGGGGTACCCGGTTACCGTAATGATGTAATAGTAGACCCCCTACCTAAGCGATGATTGAAGTTCGAAGCGAAAAAGGGGGTCTACCAAGCTTGCAATTTGCTCCGAAAATGGGCCGAATCTTAAGGTAGGCTCAGGCGAGTGCGAGGTGCATGCAAGGTAGAGACGCAGAGCTGTTGCGGGTCCCTGCGCTCATGATGTGTGCGCTATACGCACTCTGGCCCTGCAAATCGATATTGCTGTGTGGGCGGCGTCCGGCCCTACCGTAAGATTCGGCCCACTTTCGGAGCAAATTTCAGGCTTGGTAGACGCTCCGAACTTCAGTCATCGCTTAGGTAGGGGGTCTACTATCACATCATTACGAGAGCCAGATATCCCCAGTCTAGTGGGACATTGCCTTTACGGGTTGGTGTATATGGTCTACAATAAATCATTATAGTTGGTTTGGTATGGTAGGTTGAAACTTGCTGTAGGGTTGTTATTTCAGCAGGTTGATTATGAAAACGATACTTTTTCGCATGGTGGGGAGTTTTTTTGCTGGTTTATTGTAAGTCTTACTCCTATCAAGAAAAGCGGCGTTTATTCAATAAATGACAATAATATTATGTTAATTCTCGGCTAATTCTAAGGTTCCACTCCTTGAACATTGATGGTTGTCCCAAGCAAGGCTCGCGTACAGCGGCTCGTTCAGCTTCGAGAAGACACCAGATCTCGTTTTATCTTCAAATTCCGTTTCTGATTGAGCCGATTAACTCCTAGCATCAATTCATATACAATCTCGGATCAATGTGTATGGTCCAAGTTGAAAATGGCTTCGTGCTCAATTCGAAAATGACTGAAATATTTTTTCATGTTCAAAAATCGGAATTTTCTGGGCATTTGTTACCCACACTACAACCTGCATATTCGCAAAGTTTGAGTGCGCCACACTCAAATAAAAAAAAATAAAGGAAAGAGTTGCAAAGTTTAGTTCCTAACCTAATACAATAACTGCGAGAGGATAAGTGGACGAGACGAGAACTGCAAATTATCGAGTATCAGGTTTTACAATGCTGCGATTCGCATTGTGTTTGGTAATACACGAATTCGGAGCAATCAATTTCTGACAAGCAAAACTGCACTCATACCAGCAGGAGCTTACACTAGACCTCCACACAATCCGTGCAAGTTAGAAATGCGGAATTCAATTGCAAATTTTCATCGCATTGTCACTTTTGCGCGCGGTGGAGGTGGAGGTGGCGGTTATATCGGCGGGTGGCGGTGTGTAGATGCATATAAAGTGTTTATCTTTGAAATCGGTGGTTACTCTGGAGAAAAGCACGCATTGTTGGTTTACTAATGGTAAGCAAAGGGCATGCTTTTTTGTACCTTATAGCCGATCTTCTAAAGGAAGCGGCGACGGTTATAGGGGGGGGGGTTGGCGGCGGTGGCTTTGGAGGTGGAGCAGCTAACCAGAGCGTTACTTTAGAGTAGCAGGCGGTAGCGGCGGTGGTGGCGGTGCTGAAGTATTTGGTGAAGAAGTCTCTTGCAGTAAAGTTTGTCGTAATGGAGAATCCGTTTTTAGTAGAGGTGCATATTTCATGCTTAAATAAGCAAGATCGGAGCGAGGAGCGAAAGGATTGTAGATTTTTCGTAAATTTCAAAGGTTCCTGTCTCCAGTAAATTTTCTGAAACTGTGCGTTCCTTTTCAGAAACTGTGTTTCCCATCTGTAAGCATTCATAACAATGTAGCACAACGTAAGAATGAAAGCAGACACTGTGATATTCTAAAATGTGTTAAAAGCCTAGAACACCCTGTATTTGTAATCCTTTGAACAGATCCTGCTTCTTACTGGTGCACTTGCAAAGATCAATCAATTACAGCTTCAAACATTTATTAGGTCATACCGAAAGTAATGTCGCTTTTTTCAAGCGTACGCCAAATCTCGTAGAACAAAGATTTGTAAGAGGTTCTAGTGCCATTTAATGCAGCATTTCATTTTTCTGATGGTTATATAAATATCGCACAAAATTGCACAATCTCTCGAAAAATTATCAGAATCTGTCTGCAACTCATGCTTTTTGGAAAGGTTAAGTTTCACAATTTTTCTAAATTTTTATAGCAAGCTGGGAAGGAATCCAAGTTATGGATGGATAGAGCAAACCCTATCGGAAACAGCACAATTTTTTTCTACTTTTCAGAGCTCGTCATAATTTCTGTATAGATTTTTTGATGGAACCGCCGAATCCTAGGTTCCGGCCATACTATTCCAGGAGGTGATTCCTGCTATTCCTGTAATTCCTGCAAATATTGTGATTTCTCGACTTCCGATGTGTCGCACTACGGAGTCCTTTGCGAATTTCAGTATAAATTGCTTTTTCGCAATATGCATTGTTACGGAACCCACAGGAATCACAAGAATCGCAGGATTGCAGGAATCGCAGGAATAGTATGGCCGGTCCCTTAGCAGATTTGTTTCAGATTATGAAACTTACAAAGATGGATTATGG
Organism: Cylicocyclus nassatus; assembly: GCA_958299035.1. Lineage (NCBI taxonomy): Eukaryota > Metazoa > Nematoda > Chromadorea > Rhabditida > Strongylidae > Cylicocyclus > Cylicocyclus nassatus. The sequence goes on along the minus strand of CATQJL010000001.1, from coordinate 92,024,868 downwards.
TTTTACACTAATTTTACAAAGCAAATGAGTGTTTATCGCCTCAGATTAGCAACTTTCAAAATTTCCAGGTACAGCCTGGGGCGCACTGAAAACCTGAATTATGGTGATTTTATCTCGGAAAACTTGATAATCGAAAACAAAAAACAACTGTTAGGAGAAGGAAAAAAAAGCTGCTTCGAATGACACCCGAGTTGCTTGCCGGTTGTTGTTTTGTGAGGTTTGAGTTGACCAAATATGGAATTTGATGGCATTTTAGATTTGATTCCAGAAACTCTAAGAAGCAAGCTAAGGAAAAGAAAAAAATTACTCTGTGTCCCATAGGGTTCGCTCTACTTACCTGCCACTTGTATTTCTTCGGAAAATAGGTACAAAAATTTAGAAAAAAGCCGAACTTGACTATGGCAAAAAACATGAGTCGCAGATTTTGGTAATTTTTCGAAAGCACATTAGACATTATGCAATGAGATTGCAACCATTAGAAAGAGGATGAAATGCTGCATCGAACGCTCCTAAGATCTCTTGAAAATCTTGATTTCACGAAATGTGGCGTTCATTTGAAATATTAGGTCGTTCCGAAAGCAATGTCGCTTTTTTCGAATAAACGCCACTATTCGTGAAATCAACATTTTCAAGAGATCTTAGGAGCATTCGATCCAGCATTTCATACTCTTTCTAATTGTTCTAATTTCACCGCATAATGTTTAGTGAGCTCTCGAAAAATTACCAAAATCTGCGCTCATGCTTTTTGCCATAGTCAGTTTCGGCTATTTTTCTAAATTTTTGTACCTAATCTCCGAAAACGTAAAAGTGGTAAGTAGATAGAGCAAACACTATAGAACACAGAGTAATTTTTTTTCCCTTAGCTTGCTTCTCAGAGTTTCTACAATGAATTTCTAAATGCCATCGAATTCCATATTTAGTCAAGTCAAACCTCACAGAACAACAACCGGCAAGCGACTCGGGTGCCATTCGATGCAGCTTTTTCTCCTCTTTCCAGTAGTTGTTTTTTGTTTCAGATTCATCAAGTTTTCCGGGATAAAATCATCATAATTTAACTTTTTCAAGGCACCCCAAGGTGTACCCGAAATTTTCGAAAGTTGCTAAACCGAAGCGGTGAATGCTCATTTGGTTCGTAAAATTAGTGTCAAACCATAATTCATCTTTATAAATCTCAAAATCCGAAGATTTATTGGTGTTTGATGCATTTGTGTCTGAGGCGAGAATGTTAAAATTCTGTGGCTCCATTGAAAAATCTATACAAAAATTATAATGAGCTCTGGAAAGTAGAAAAAAGTTGTGCTCTTTCCTGTAGGGTTTGCTCCATCCATCCATTACTTGGACTCCTCCTGAGGTTTGTTATAAAATTTTAGAAAAATTGTAAAACTTGGCCATCTCAAAAAGCATAGGTCGCAGATTTTGACTCTTTTCTGGAAGCTCATTGACTGTACTGCAACAAGTTCATAACCATTAGAAAGAGGATGAACTGCTGCATCAAATGCTGCCAGAACTTCTTACAAATCTTTGTTCCACGAGATGTGGCATACGTTTGAAAAAAGCGACATTACTTTCGGAACGACCTAATAAGTGACATTACTTTCGAAACGACCTAATATTTCGAAAACATCCACAAATCACATCCGCATAGCAACGAAAATATTTTACTTTATTTTTTTATTAAGATAAACGGTAAGAAATGGGACACCTAAAGAATAACTGTAGTTTAAAGAAAAGAAGTGATTGAACATTCCAAATTTTAAGGATGCCAGAATATACAGGGTGTCCCAAAAAAATGTATCGAACGTTTGATCGCTAATATCTCTCTTCCCAAGAAGTCTTTTGCCTTGCTTCAGGTACCGTTTTGTAGAGCTGGCTCTTCAACTTAGATTTGCATTGTAGAACGAATCACTCCTCTCTCTTCATTACTGTAGGATTACGGTAGAAACTTCAAAGAGGGTTTTAAGCAATGAAAGGCCATATTTTGCCTTAGAAAGGAAACAAAACAGCCTGAAAGCTCTTACACTAGGCTAATTAGAGTTGCTGATTATAACTGTAAAGTTTCCAGCTTATTATGATGCTTCATTGAAGAGTTATGCCAGGTAAGAAGTAGCGGCCATTTTTTCAATGTTCCTAAAAAGTGGGATTGCACCGTTTAGAAAGCTTCGTAATCTTGTGAATAGTTAATTATTGAACTCAGCGTCCATAAAAACCCTATTACACAAGTTTTCACAATTTTTTGAAAAATTTTGAAACGGCAGCTTTTTACATTAACACCATATGTTTCAAGTTTCTACCGTAATCCTACAGTAATGAAGAAAGATGAGTGATTCGTTCTATAATGCTAATCTAAGTTGAAGCCAGCTCTACAAAACGGTACCTAAAGCAAGGCAAAAGACTTCTTGGGAAGAGAGTTATTAACGATCAAACGTTCGATACATTTTTTTGGGACACCCTGTATAGTTCTCTCCCAGATAATACTATATAAGGCCATGTACATGGATTGTAACTTTTATACTTGATGAAATTCAAAGTTTCACCTCGACAAATTATAAACTTCGAGCTTTATCTGCGCAGTGAAACACGTGAGAGTATTTGAAGTACCACTGCTACAATGGGTAAAGGTACATTCACCAAACCCACGATGGCCTGCTGGCCGCAACACTCAAAGTCAGGAGACGTCATTAGTATTTTCCAAAACTCGATTAGGTGTTGTTCACTTATTTGCAAGTAAACGCACATTATTTGGTTGCCATCTGATAGCGCTCTTTACGCTCTATTCATCCATATGCATTTACCTCAATTTTTATCTATATCCAAAAACTATAGAACTTTTATAGAAACTATAAAACTGTACGTGAAACATAATTTTCTTCTGCTTCTCTTATCTGAAAATTAAAGAAATTGACATGTTTTATGTACGTTTTAAAGAGCAGGAAGAACACTTTTGGATGGTATGTCACTTGTTTCATGACTTTACGGTATAACAGCACAGGATAGAGAGGTTTTTACGAAACTTGTTCAAGTTATTCACGGCGCCACGCGCAAGACTTTGCGAGAGAAGCATCAACGCTTTATCAGATGAATTATAGGCGAAGGCGCTTTTGCAAGCAACGCTTACGTTACAATTGGCTCGCTGTTGATCGAAACAAAAAACCTCAAAATGCAATAAAGATCAAGCTGTCCCATTTTTTTTGCCGTTCACCCTAATATTTATTCACTCTATTAGTGCGTGCATATGCCCAAAAAAATAGAAAAGAATAAATTGACACGCCAATATGGAGTAAATCTACCCTACTACGTTTTCTTCCAGAAAAGGCAGTAGAGAAAATCCAAATTAAAATACGCAAATCCATCTGACCATTTGTACACTCCACACACGAGCCGGTCATATCGATATCTCTGTAGTTCCTGCAAAATCTCCATAAGTTTCGGTTTAAAATACTTCACAGCAATGATAGTTGAAACAATATTTCGGTTAAACTGTTGCCTTCTTCAATGAGCAGGGCTCGGCGCAGGTGGCTTACAAGTAAGCTGGATATCGTTTTTGGGTCGAAAAGCAAAGGGGGTTCCGTTTTTATGGCCAAAAATACACAAAATTTGTGACGTTTTTTTAAATTGACGTTTCGTTTTTTTAGGGATTTTCTTCTGGGATCAAAGGGGGCTTCGTAAAAATCAGCAAAATTCAAGGGGGACATCGTTTTTTGCATTTTCATCTAGCCATCTCGTGCCGAGCCCTGTCAATGAGAATGACAAACTATAAATGCTGCTTAATTTTCACGATAGCAGCTTCAAATAATAACTTCTCTTCCAACTACCAGTTGTATCTCTCTATCTATACATATATAAAGCTGAGTGTTAGTAAATTGTTAGTTAGTGTGTTGTTTGTAGAAAATTTTATGTGTGGAGCGATCGCCGCCAAACTTTGCCCGCATATGTTTTCAACACCGTTCCATCCCGTAGGCTACTTTTCGCAGCGGACGCCCCACTCCATCTATTGATTTATAGATTTTGAAGAAAAATAAACTCTTATCAACGGCTTCCAATTTTTTAGTAAACAATAGCGGTAGAACTACTCTCATTCCACGTTGAGGAAGTGCGGTAAAAGAGGCATTTGCCCTGCGTTACAGGAGTAGGAGAAAAAACGGAGAGAAGATGAGCCTTTAGATTGAAAATTTGCTACCAAATTTGCTTTTTGTTGAGACAATTGAAAACACGATGAGGGTGAAGCCGGGATGCTGGATCAATAAAGGTTTAAGTAAAACCTTTCCCAACATTCCGGTAATCTGAAGCGTTATCTCTTGAATTCTTTTGCTATTATCAGGTGTTTTTACATATTTTGATCGTCTCGTAAGTTGTACAAGATTTCACAACATTTGCACAAAGACTAATCCGCGTAGATCCTTTTTTTAGCTAGAAACTGATAGATATACTTTTGGCAAAGTATTGCTGCGTTGGTCTTTTCACTACACTCTCAACGCATAGCCATAGTTCAGTTTCTTTTCCAAGGTACTAAAGTTAGAGTTTTAGAATCACTAAATTAAACAAAGAAAGTAATATTTTCTCAATTTTTTGCATATCTTTGTTTTTTAAACGAAGCAAAATGAAAAGTATAATTATTTGATGTGGGGAGTCTAGTGTAAACAGTTGGATTTCCTGTGTTAATTTGGTAGGCTCTTCTTTTCACATAGGTCAGAACTTTACGGATGTTGAACACTACTCTTGGGACTTGCATTGCCTTATCAATTAGCATGCTACTTTAAATAGTAAAAAGCAAAGACAATTGTGAATTAACTTATAACTTCTCACACATAAGCTGAAATGCTTTTGTTTGTTCTCGCTGATAGAGAACGACCTTACAATTTTGTGCTATTTGTAACTTGACCTACATAGCACATAGTAGCAAATAACGTGTCGTATTCAAAGAAAAAATTCGCAACAGCCTCGCTCGGGTAAGTGTAATAGGAAGGGAAGCTGAAATTCAAACATGTATTGAATTTGATGAGGAACACTAAGAGGTTTTTAACTTACTACTGCACATTATAGAGACCAGTATCAGGGTGTCGGTGCCTCCTTACAGCAATGGTGAGTTCGCAAAGTTTATTTATGTCGTATTTCTGAATGAAAAGTAGTCAAATTGGTCAAATGTTCAAAAAAATATCTGATTAGCGTTGCAATTGACAAGCCATTCTATGCTTCATGTCAATATGGAGATCATCAACCCTGAACGATTTGTTGAATTTATTTTATTCTCAAAATATCCTATTTTCGAGCTATTATCAAATTCTCACCAAGTTGATGGTATGTTTGCATTGTTTGTTGAATTCATCAGCAATCACGGACTTGTTATATAAGTGTTCTTTACAAGCAATTATCGACGATCCCAAACAGAACTGGGGGTTGCTGCAGGCTCCAAAGACATGAGCTACCAAAATCTGAATGCCGCAATTACCAACAATCATTATTCAAAAAAAAACGCAGCTTACGCAGACAATGAGTAGAGAGTAAAGCCACATTTTGCATGATTTCCGCCAGTTCTTAAGCTCTTTTATACTCGATTACTGCACGATTTTGCAAAACACAACAATAAAGTGCTACCGATGTTTTTCTGCTCAAAGGAATTGGTGGAGTGCATCATTAAACGCGTGAACGCTCGAGCTCAAGTCAATGAGACGTGAATTGCTGCATAGAAGTGCTCGCACTGTTGCACTGCAAAGCCTGTTGCGTGCCCACTCTTTAATCGCAATTACGGTAAGCAGTGTTCCATTTTCGCAATTTTCTGTAATCGCCTTCAAATTTCTACAGTATAAGTTTGGAGCAGAAAGTTTCATGCTTGCTGGAGGAGCGAGCTTGACGGACGCGGTCACAATTAATTATATAGCGTATTTAAATGTAACAGTTAGAATTTTCAAGCATAGTAATGCATAATCTTACAGGCTTCCACTAAGCTCTCAGGTGACGCCCGTGTTCTATTGAGATCTCACTATCACAATTTTTTGAATTACAGAATTACTGTATCAAGAAACAAGGTTTTTTATAGAAAATTTGATGTTGTAGAAAATTTGTATGACACAGAGCGTCGCAAAAAATGTGTCTACTGTTTGGTTGTTGATAACTCACTTGCCATGAAGTTTGAGATGTTTTGTGTACCACTTTGTAGAGTTGGCTTCACTACTTCAACTTACACTTACACCATAAAACGAAGCACCGATTGCTGCTCATTACTGTAAGAGTACGATAAAACTTTTAGAATATGGTGTCACTGTAAGAAAGTTGCTGTTTTCAATTAGTATCGGAAATAATAACTAAAGATTTGTGCAAGAGAATTGCAAAGACGCTAGGTTTAATGCACAACTTGTACAGAAAGGTGAAGTTTTCCAAATGATCTAACCTTATTTTCTAACAATAAGATATCGAAATAACGGCTGCCACTGCATACCTTGCATAACTTTTTGAGATGGCATTATGGAATGCAGAATTCATATCTAAAATCAGCAATTTTAAATAATCTAGTGTAAGAGTTTTCAAACCGCTTTGTTTCCTTTGTCTTTGTAAAGCAGAATATGTCACTTATAACTCAAAATCTTCTTCAAAGTTTCTATTGTATTCTCATAGTAATGAAGAGTTCAGGGCGAAAAAAAATGAAAACAATGGTAATTGTAACTTCTTCAAAAACTCTATGACAAGAAAGTTATTAACAATCAAAAAGTAGGCAATTTTCTTGGAAAACTCTGTATTTTGATTACATTCGATATTCATCAACAACCTAAAAATGATTGTCAAGATTTTGAGCTAATGCTTTTTTGGCAGTTATCTGAAACACTTGCTGTAAGTTAGTTGAGGTAGCAAATTTACTATAGCTCTCATAGATAATCTAGTAGATGCATGCCAATACTGAAGAGTACACCAACTTTTCCGTGCAAAAAAAGCTCTGCAAAATTATTTGGCCTTTCGTGGTCTTCATTTGCACAACGTTATAATCACCTTGATTTTTGAACTTGGACCCGACGCAAAAAGGGCGTATGCAAAGATTTCAGAAGATGAAAATAAATTTTGAAAATGCCCTTGGGACTTCCTTGAACTTACAAGATAATTCTTTAACGCATGTTAAAAAGAAATGCGAGTGTTACGTGAGGGTTTGATTGCTCCACTAGTGCGGAGCATATTCGTGAAGTATTCAGGAGGGGCAATCAGCGCATTGCATACCATAGAAATGCCTTGACGGCAATGCAGTCATGCGTAACCTACATCTTAAGCTGTGCCTTTTCTGCACACGAACATCTAAAACCTAAACTTTTGTTGCATTTAGTTTTGCCGTGCTACTTCTTTCTTTAGCTCCCCCCCCCCTTTATATACAGGGTGTCTCAAAGGTATGTGCACAATTTGATCGTTAGTTTTTCTCTTCCCACAAAGTCTTCTGGCGTTTCAAGTAGCGTTCTGTAGCAGATAATTCGACTCATATTTGAAGTGTGGACCGAATCATCGATCAGTCTTCGCTACTGTACATGCTAGGGAACCCTCTAAAGATGGTTTTTGCTGTTTTAGGAAGAGAACCAAGTAATCAGAAACTCTTACGCTAGGCTAATCGATCGCTGGTTCTAAGTTCGTTGAGAATTTATACCGGTTAACCATAGCCAATGTCTTTTCAGTGTTTCTTAACACCTTCATCACATCACTGGAAAAGCTTTATAGACTACAGAGTCAAAAAATGTAGGTGACAATTAGTGAATCTAGCTTGCCCTGCTCACCACTTTCCGGATACTTCCAGAATAGTAAAATGCAAAACCGCAGCGTGCGGCTTGTTTGAGGGTTGCTGCAGGCATAGGATATGGATTTCAAATTTCAAATTTCTGGTGTAAATCATTTGGGGGACCTGTTCAACTGAACAACTAACGATTCCTTGCGCTGGCGCTATACGGTTCGATTACGGTAAATTCATGGCAGGATTTCAATTACAGAATACGCTGTAATTTCATGCAAAGGGGCTATATGGAATGCTGAATGGATGTCGACTACGCATGATAGGACTATTTTCTAAGATTACGGTGGTTACGGTAAGTGGTTCAAAACAACAAGTTTACTAAATTTTTGTCTACACTGTTTTTATCTACACTGCAAGCCAATAACTACTGTAATGTAGCTCCCTAAAGGGATCGGTTGCTTGAGTTCATGGTACGCTATCCACTAAGTCACCGAAAAGGACAAAAGGATTTTTCTCACAGTCGAAAACGTACTCATAATCGCACTGTGAAAAACCACCCTAGGCAAAGTTTTCAGCAAGTTTGGGATTCTGAACCATCTACTTCATACCCAAGGTAACCTCGAAAAATAGCTCTACCGTGCGCAATTCTTAATTTTAATTGGCATGCATTATAACCCTCTGCACAACCTACAATGTGTATGTGATATGATCCCATACCGTAAACCTACGGTGGCCCCTCTCCTCTTCCTATGGCCAATACATTAAATGGATATGATGTTTGTGATCAGTATGTCGAGTAACCCACTTCTACAAGTTAATTCTGAGATTTTGATCCCATACCTTATTCTATCCTAACCCCTCGAAAAAAGTACTAGCACATGGTATGAATATTAGGTGTTTCGCACCTCACATAACAAGTGTGCAATGTTTCAGCAAAATCCGAGTTTCAAATAGCTCTCTTTTTAGTAGTTCCTTAAAAAAATCACTGCAGCTAATTCACATAAGAGCCTTGTCGGAAAGTTTCTTACGTAATTTTTAGTAGGAGAAAACGATCACTGATTTTTTTCCATTAATAATTGAAGCCAAATACTCAGAAGTGGTACTCGAAAGTTGCAAAAAAATTTTAGGAAGAAAAACATCAATGTCAAACAGCCTGTGATAAGTTGATTTTTAAGTCTCACCAAGAAAACATACCGCATTTAGTTTTCTTCTACATGCTAGATAGGATTTTGGGTGTCATACAATAGAGCATAGTAAGCCCCGCAAGACTGTATTGATTTTCACAAACATAGACCCATGCTAAGTGTGGAGCAAAAACAGAAAGATCCAGACTCAAGAAATTGAGAAATATAATAAGTCTTGTCAAAAAAGTCCTACGGGTCCTTTATATACCAAATTCACATGAGATACGGAGTTGCTGTATGCTTTCGTGACTGAAAATCAAGAAAATAAAAGCATGTGGATATACCAAATCAATACTGAGCTTTTCTCACTCGTAATTCCCTAATACAAGCCTTTGGAAGTAAAACTGTGAAGTTCCAGCCCTATCAAATTTGGCACAACGAGTTTCAATAAGGAAAGCTAGCCTAGAAATTTCCGAAGTCAAGCTCTTGAGGAAGGCCGAAAATTCAAGGTGGTTATCATCGGCTCCTCGATTCGTGTATAGACGGTGCAGACTTCTCTGATTTTCAGGAAGAACTTGTTAAACCTCCAATAGCATTGTATTTCGCTCTTTCTCTTAGCTTATCCTTGAAGTCAGGGAAGTCCGCAACCCGCCTCCACACGAATCTGGGAGCCGATCACACTTGTAAAGACTTGTAGTACACATTTACTAACGTGGCAGCAGATCAGCATTGCTTTGGTGAAAGCATGAAAGTTGTTATCTCCTCGATATTTAGCCAAGAAAAAAGTACAGCAGCTCTAAATGTTTATTTCTGATATGGAATGCATATGTCAAGCTAGTAGGAAATCTTTAAAATTTCTTGAAGGGAGTTCTGAGCTTCTTAATTTCTGGGAAACCTTGAAACGTTTTCGTTCTCGGCTCAAACTTTCTTTGAGTCGTAGGTAAAGACGTTTGCACAATTTCATTCAGAGCTTACTTTGCTCTATCGAATAATACTCCTACACCTGTTTGTATAAGAAACGTGACTTACTGCGGTATGAATTCACCTCAGTGCAAAACTTGCTTAGTATCAACTCCATACATACTTCTTGAACACTTTAGGCCATTTCAAAAGTTCCTCGTCGTTTATATCCGTTTCTTTATCTTTACAAAAATCAGACCTGAATGTTTTGAAACGTACATAAAAAGAAATTAGTGCTTGTCCGAGTGTGTACCTTGCAGGTTTGAAATGTGGTCTTAGAAAATCTCCTTGAACTTACAAGGGAACGATCCCAACTAAAGGTGGCGAATTGGAATGAACCGTATACTATTACATGCGTCTTGATGAGTTGATTCCAAATCTACCTTCCTTATCTGCGATGCCGTTATTTGGAAAAAGTTATGAAAGGTTAAAAATGTGGAGTCATTGGGTTTTAATCCATAATATGCTTCAAAATTCAATTTGGAAGTGCACGAATAGCATGATACTGAGTGTACTGATTTCAAGGAATGCTCAGATTCAAGAGAAACACAGATAAGAGTTTTTGAACAGCAAAAAAGCAACTAAAGTTCGTTGGTAATAAAAGCTATAAGCAATGAAAAGTCCAAATTTGACAAGTACACAGTGCCTTGCCTCAAAAATTAGTTGTTCAAAAACAATTATTCGTGTTTCTTTAGATTGTGAGCATTCCTCGAAATCAGTACACTCAATATCATGCTATTCATATACTCCCAAGTTGGATTTTGAAGCACATTATCATTGAAACCCCGATAACTTCACATTTTTAGCCGCTCATCACTTTTTGCAGATAAAGGCATCGCAGATATGAAAGGTAGATTCGGAATCAGCTCATCAAGACGCATCTAATGATTTGCGGTTCGCCACCTTAAGTTGGGCTCGTTTCCTTGTCAGATGCATAATATTGCCCTTGACATGCCTTCAGGAGACTCACACATAAACTGGAGGGGAAAGCGAATGTGGAAACAAGATGACTTTTTCTTAAAAAATTCTTGTCAATGAGTTTTTGATAGATGCAAGTGAATAAAAAAACTCTAAAGTGCTGCAATAATTGCACGAGTTGCAATCCTGCACAAAGTTCGGTATTGCTTTCAAAAAGTGAAACGTTATTCGCAAAGGCTGAAAATTTTGTCACAGAAAGTTGGCGCTGCCTCGAAATCAACTCTCGATGCACTTACAGGCAATCACTTTGTACATGTTTACATCCACAAAGGTCAGTGATCGCATCAACACCATTTTGCACAAAGGCTAGAGTTGGTAAGAGGAAACTGGGTGAAAACAATTGAGATTGAACAAGTGAACTCTCAACGTAATTAAGTCACAGAATCAAATTTTACGTGACAGGTGTATCATACCCCTTACAAAGGGTATGTGGACTCTATGAATAGTGAGAGGCAGTAGCTGAAAAAATTTACACTCTCGTTGTAGAGTTCATACTATCGTTCGGTCATCGCTTTTTTACACTTGTATCCCCTGTTGTATGTGCAAAGAAGTTTATCAAAATACTTGGATTCGTGATTCATTTAAACAACTTTATCATCAGCTTGTTTTTTTAGCTTGGCAAGTACTTGAATTTCAAAATGTTCAGTCAAAAAACGAAAAAAAAAACAGAAGAAGCGTATGCAAGTTTTCAGAAAATGAAAATAAGTCATGAAAATGTCATTTGAACTTCGTGGAACTTCGCATAAGGTGATTCAGAAGTAGAAATTACAAATGCGAATGTTACATAATTCCATGAGTGCAGAGCATAGTCGTGAAGTTCAGGAGGAGCACATTAATTATACCTTATACCTATTGTTTTGAATGATTTTCAGAAATTCTAAACTCCATATCAACGACTTGCAAATTTTTGTTTCTGTAGTTTTAGAGTTAAAAGACTACAAAAAATGCAGACATCTTAAAATAAATCCTGGAGCGCGTGCTTAACGCCACGCACCTTCATTAAAAAAATTTTGTCGCCCTCCCAAATGGAATTCTTGAGACTGGCTGGTTCCTGCGGAACTTATACCTCGAACTATGCTTTTTTTGTAAAAAACACCCAAATTCGCATTTTTTTGCGTTCAGGATCTGAGATACTACAGTATTCTTCAACTCGTACGTCAATATACAGGGTGCCCGAGAAGTATGTACACAACCAGTGTTCTTAATCTCTCAACTTTACGAGAAAGTCTTTTGCCGAGCTTTCGGTGAGATTCTGTAGAGGTAAAAGTCAACTTATCATTAGATGCACAGTGTGGAATCATAGATTGGCCTTCATTACTTTATGATTACGCTGACTTTTTAGGGGTGTCCGAGCCATTGAAAGTCGTATTTCGTTCGTGGAAGGGAACCAAACAGCTTGAAAAGTCTTACGTTATGCTAATCGGGTTTTCACTTAAATGTGAAGTCTGCACTCTAGCTAATAGTTTGTTCATACATTATCAAAAAGTGTTCCCTCAGTTTCCAAAGCTTTATAGACTTTTAAAGGATTAAAGGCAGTGTCTCACCAAAATTTACTTGCTGAGATTTCTGCATTTTGCAAGCCTGTCGGACCCTGTCCAGCACTGTATGGGCTTAAAATCGCACGAAGTTCCCAAAAACCCCGTTTTCTGGGGGTCCCGAGGAAGCACCGCGGACGAGTTGTACCTTCCAACTTCAGCCTCATCCACAGTGGCGGCAACAGAGGGGAGGTGGATGCCAAGTGGAGGGACATGTTCAAACGCGTAAGGGGGGAGACTGAAGGAGTCGTCCGCGCGTACCAAGTCGCTCTCCGCGTACCACTTTAAGGGAATTTTTCTCAGCGTGGAGGGGGTCAAATTGAGTGGGACCTGTTGCAATGGCCTATCTAGAGGTCCCTATGATAGAATATGTGAAGATCCGCGCGACCCGAACTTTGGTGAGACACTGCCTTTAAGTAGTGGAAGCAGAGTGGGTGGAAATGCTGCTAAACTAGTTCTCAGAATTTTTTCAAGATTTTGAACGGTAGCTGATTTGCAAAGAGCTGTGGACTAGATGTTCCCGTAAACCTAAAGTAACGAGTAGCGATCGCTGATTCTCTCCATGCAGTAAAATAAATTGAAAATAGCTCTATAGAAAGGTACTCCAAAATTGCAAAAGACTTTGTAAGAAGAGAGATATTGCTGATCAAACCGTGGCTATAAGGTGGCATAATTCTTGCACCAAATAATTGCGCAACAATTCACAATGCATTTGATAGAGCAACATAAGCTCCAAAAGTTGAGAGTAATCTCATTAACTTTGATTTATGCGAGGTTTGGAGCCAAAAACTAAAGAAACCAAAAGCCTAAAAACTCAAGAAAAACCATAAGTCTGTTTTAAAAATAATACGGCTGCTTTACAAGCCTATCATACACATTACACATCAAACAATCATTAGAAATCGAGAAAATGAATTTCTTAAAGTTTTTGCTAAAGCAGTATTGAGGTGTTTCCAAACGTTGTTGTTTACTACAAGCCATTAGAAGTGCTACCGTGGTTTAGCCTTCTACAGTGGCTAGCCTTCGAAAAATATCGAATTTGGCACTACAAGTTTCGTTGAGGAGAGTAGCTTAATTGCGAAGGCAGGCACCCAAGGAGGGCCAAAAATTTGCCTTGGTACTTTCATTGACTTGTAGTGCACATTTACTAGCTTACCAACACATCACTGCTCTACTGAAGACATGAAAGTTGTCATTTTCTCGAAATTTAGTCAAGGGAAAAATACAGCAACTTTAAATGTGTTTGCTGATATGAGATGTACATGCCGATCCAGTAAGCAATCTGTAAGATTTCTCAAGATATCTGAACTACACTTGATGTTTTGGGCATTTGGCAACTTTTTAGTTTTTGGCTCCAAACTTTCTTTGAATCATGGGTGTAGACGTTTGCACTATTTGAGCTTGCTTTGGTCTACCGAAAGATACTCCTGCACCTATAAGAGTATAACAATGTGACTTATTGCGGTACGAAGTGTCACCTCAGAGGAAAAATTAGTATCACCCTAACACATAATTCTGGAAAACCCTAGTTTCAAAAGTTTCTTGCCATTTACCACTTTTTTAATTTTCAAGAAGATTTGGACCTGAATGGTTTGAAACGTATTTACAAAGATAAACTAGTACTCTTTCAGGTGTGGCGAGCAAGTTTGATATGGTTTTCTTGGAAAATCTCCTCGAACTTGGACGCATAAAATATTGGATTGTTCGAAAATTCTGTTGTACCATCTTCAAAAACTTGTAACTTTGCGTTATCTCAATGGATTCCCTTGTTTGTCATTTTACTGAAAAGAGTGAGTTCTTTGCTTTTGGAGTTATGCTTTTGACTTTTGCTTTTTATGTTAGGTCACCAAAAATCGGGTTTTTGGTGACCTACCAGAAAAATTCAAAATCGTCAGTACATGAGTTTTTGGCCTACTCTTCGTAACTTTGAAAACTTTATGATGTTTGAACGTCTCTGTGAAAAGTTATGATTTTTGAGAAAAGTGACAAATTGATTAATTTGGGCATTATGTGCAATAAAACTCGAAATTCATAACTCACACAGAGAGGCACAAACGTTTCACAATTGCAAAAAGTAAGTCTAAAAAGTCATGTATTAACAAAATCAGATTTTTTTGCAGGTTTCCAAATTTTTTTGGACCTAACTTAGTGTTGGATCCATGACGACGGTGATGAAGACGATAAGTATAGTCGTTTATTCGGAATAGCAGATTGAGAGAAAAGAATGTTACTAAATGAAAACTGAATCATTTATACCCAAAAAGGAGATATCAAAATTATCATCATGAAGGTCGTATCTTCTTCATTCTCTTTAACACTTTCTTTGTGCGGTGCACAACACCTCCCCTTTTAAGTATAATGGTAAGTAGCGGCACGTGGGTTCACTATGAGACGACTTGGTGGACGTCGGGTTCGAGTGGGGCGAGATATAGCTGAAAGTGTCGCGGTGGTTTCTCCCTGATCCAGTTGTGCCTGCGGAGATGTTGCTGGTTTTGAGGGAATCGTGTCAGAACTATCATTTGTGGCTTCAGCTGTTGAGTCCATAGATGCACGTGGTTTGATCTGGTCAGCGTGCCGGATCCAGATTCCAGGATCAACTTTTACTTCGTATGTGACATCGCCAATTTTCTTGCAATTTATTCCAGGAATCCAGGCAGTTTTATTAACTGTTCGGTAGTCCTTCACATAGACGAGTTGACCTGGAGTAAAGACTCTAGCAGTGGTTCCATGGTGACGATTATACTGTTCCTCCATTTTATCTCGTGCACCACGTTCCTCGTTAGCCGGGTGTAGTAATTCCAGAGTTGTGCGAATTCCACGTCCAATGAACATTTCGGCCGGAGAATGGCCATTCAGGTTCGGGTTTGGCGAGCTGCGATAGTGCATTAGGAAGGTTTGTAGCGCATCGGCTGGCGTCTCCTCCCTCTGTAGTTTGGTAAGCGCGCGTTTGAAGGTGTCAATGAATCTTTCGACTTGTCCATTTGACTGCGGATGAAAAGGTGGTGTTCGAACGTGTTTGATTCCTCGGGAGTCACAGAATGCGTGAAAATCGAATGATGTATTAGGTTGTTGCAAAAATAATGTCCGTTTTTCTAGACCTACATTCCAAACAACTTTTTTCCCATCAGACTTTCTTTTTCGATATAGCATCTGCATATCATTGGAAAGCTCTCTTCATGTATTTTCTCATGGCGGTGAAATTAAGCTGCTATCCTCACTTGTGAGAATTTCATCAGCATTTTCCACATCCGCACTCAAAATCAGGATCTCATAGCTTCCACTTTCTTGACCACAATTCAGGAGCAAATAAAACAATTCTTCTGAAAACATAGCAAGTGTATTGAATGAAGATTGTTTACCTACTGCGTGCTTATGTAGATTTTTGGAGAAATGTGGACTGAGAAATTCACGCATCAAAATAGACACTCGCTGCTGGCATTCTATGGGTCAGAAATTTCTCATAATTAAGGCAATCGCCAAAGCTTCGCCCATTTCTGTAAGCTTGAAATTAGCACACCTCAACTACACTATTTGAAGAGAAACTTAGCTATTCAGTGCGCGAAGAATTCCAGATTTTTATAATCAGGCACTTACAAGCCTACAACAAATAGGCTCAAAAGAGTGAACATTTTTGAATTTTCATCTTTTCTTCTTTGCAGAACTCCTTCGTTGAAGTTTTTTCTATACTCACCTATACTATTGGCCTGCGGCTACAAAATAAGCTAATTAGCAGACATAGGGACAAAGCTTGAAGGGAGTTGTAAGCTCTTGAAGACGAGGTTTTCAAGAGAAAAACTTTCAGTTTTCTGACGCATGGTTTTCTTCCCGTTTGCGAAATCAGTATGGGCAGGGGCGCGCTAAGTTAAGAAAGGTTTGATGTTTCCTATGGTCTTGACTGTCTTCAAAAATATTGAGACTGAACGAAGTTATAGCCTTCCAAAGTGAAAATTTGCAAAACGGACATTATTTTTGCAACAACCTAATAAATTGAGAACCGTTGTCGGACACAAGTACTTCTGGATTTCCATAACGACTGAACAGTGTCTTGAGTTGGTGGATCGTTCCACCAGTCGTAGTGTTGGGCATCTCGATGATTTCTGGCCATTTTGAGAAAGCGTCCACTACAACGATGTAAGTGTGTCCATTCACTGGTCCAGCGAAGTCGACGTGAATGCGACTCCACGGTTTAGTTGCAGCTTCCCAGGAATGTAAGTCCGTCTTGATTGGGTCTTTTGAAGCAGCAGCACAACTATCGCAGGAGCGGACGAGGAGTTCGATATCTCGGTCGATGTTTGGCCAATAGACGTGACTGCGGGCAAGCATCTTCATACGAACAACTCCAGGATGTGCAGTGTGCAAGCTGTCCAGTACTCTTCGTTGGAGCTTGTTCGGAATGATTAGGCGGTTTCCCATAAGTAGACAGTCATCTGCGATTGATAGTAGGTCTCTTCGGTTGTAGAATGGCCATTCCTGAGCGTCGCGGGAAATTTTCGGCCAGTGTGTTAATATGACTTAATTTTCTGAAGTAACGGATCTTCTTTTGTTTCGGCAGCTACTTCGTGAATAGTAAGCGGTAACTGACGGCTGTGATCCAGCAAGTCAATTCGCATTTCGGCGTCCAGCCCTGCAATGACAACGTCTTCGTGTTCTTTTGGATGGGCTGCAATCAGTCGGGAGAGAGCATCCGCTTGTCCAAAATCCACAGTATTGCGGTACTGGATATCAAAGTCGTATCCCAAAAGGAGAGTGGCCCATCTTTGCAGTCGATTTGCAGTGTACACCGGTACTCCGTTCTTGTTTCCAAAGATGGCTAGAAGAGGTTTGTGGTCAGTCAAAAGTATGAAGTGACGGCCATGTATGTAGCGGTGAAATTTTGACAGCAAAGATTAGTCCAAGAGCCTCTTTTTCAATTTGACTATAGTTCTTCTGTGATGTGTTGAGAGTACGACTGGCATGACAGATGGCCTTTTCGGAACCGTCTGGAAAACGATGCAAGATGACTGCTCCAATGCCGTAATTGGACGCATCGGCGGCTACTATGATCGGTAAGGATGGATTGTAGTGCGTTAGCAATAAATCGGATGCAAGAATAGCTTTTGCTCGTTCAAATGACTTTTGACACTCCTCAGTCCACTTAAATTCGGTATTCTTCTGAAGTAAATTATCGAGAGGAGCCCGAATAGTTTTCATCTCCGAGACAAATGCTCCGTAATAGTTAATCATGCCGAGAAATGAACGCACCTCCGATAAGTCTTGGGGGACAGGCATCGATTCAATCGCACGAATTTTCTCTTTATCCGGTCGGCGTCCGTTTTCATCAACGACCATTCCAAGATATTTTATTTTTCGTTGTAGAAAGGCGCATTTTTCGATTCTGAGTCGAAATCCATAATCCTTGACGCGGTGTAGAGCAGCAGTGAGGTGTTTGGTGTGTTCATGAATTGACGATCCCGTGATAACTATGTCATCCATGTATGCAGCAACTCCTGCTATATCTGCGATCATAGTGTCCATCAGCTGCTGGAAAATGCCGGGAGCTGTCTTGACTCCAAAAGGTAATCGATTGTAATGGAAGAGTCCCTTATGAGTGTTGATGACAAGTAGTCGCTTGGCATCGTCGTCAATTTCCACTTGTAAGTACGCTTCGCTCAAGTCGAGCGTAGTAAAGAAACGTCCACCATTCAACTTAGTGAAGACATCTTCGGGGGTAGGAAGCGGGTACTTGTGTGGTTCTAACGCGTCGTTCAGCCCAGTTGAAAAGTCGGCGCAAATACGAAGTTTTCCATTAGATTTCTTAACGCAGACGATAGGTGCAGCCCATTCGGAATGAGTAATTGGAGAAAGAACTCCAATGTTTACTTGTCGTTCCAGTTCGGTGGTGACAGCAGCAAGTGCTGCATACGGTACTGGTCGGGCTTTGCGAAATGTCTTATTTGTATCTTCTTTGAGTACGAGGGACGCCTTCATTTTCGTGCAATGTCCTAAGCCGGGTTGAAACACTTCCACGAACTTTTCCTGCAGCATCGTTGTCAGTTGAGTTCTCTCCTTGTCAAGTGTATCTTCCGTGGATGCCACTGTTTTGGCATCGTAACAGCCGATGATCTTATTGTAGAGAGCACGGTCGCTTCGAATCCAGTCCATCCCGAGTAGAGGTGGTCCATCAACGACATATGCTGTGCCTTTTACAGTGATGCCATTTAGCGTATTCACATGTGCATTGTCCATGGCATTTGATGCTGGTCCCATTGGCAGCAGTCAGATTATGTTTGGGTTCTTCTAGTTTCGGTCGGCCAATCTTGATCCATGTGTCGCGATCGATAAGAGTGACTTCGGCTCCACAATCTAGTCGCATCTTGATATTCATACCGTTGATTTTCACGTTGCGGTAGGCTTTAGTCTCCTTAGGTGGTGAGGTGGCGACGTGACGGACGTCCTTGGCGTCATCAACAAACAGTTTACGCAGACAATATTTTTCTAGATGTCCGCGTTTCTTGCAATAGTTGCATTCATGTACCGGCTTCTCGCATCTTCTGGTCCTGTGGGTCCTTGCTCCGCAATTCATACAAAGTAAATCTGCTTTGGGCTTTTGATCAGTGGACGATTTCCGCTTTTCGCCTCGCTGCATCGCGTTGACTTGCGGATTTTCATCCCTCTGAATTGCATGGACCTGTGGTACCTTGGCTTTGCCGATCATTTCGATGTGAGACTGCAATTCCGAATAGTCGTTGCACTCTTCCAGTAGATCCATCAGAGTTGTGTCCGGTTCGGCCTTCATTTTCTTCAGTACATACATGGGTTCGTAGTGCAACACAATCGTCATCTTCTAGAGCGCTTACGAAAATTAAGCACTTGAACTGCTCACCAGTCATAGCAGCAAATTCTGCGTTTTCCACGTTCCGGTTGACTTCTGCGACGAAGTCCGATAATGGCATCGATGAATGGTATTTCATCCTCATACACTCGTATCGGCGTGTGAAAACTGACTTACGGCATCCAAATAGCTTCAATAAAGTCGCTTTTGTCGTTTGTAAGTCCATGTCTTCGATCTCCTTAGGAGCGATTGTGTTTGCGAGACGGGCATGTGTCTTCTGGTCGAGCCGGGATACTATCAGCCTGGCTTTTGCGTTGTCATCCAGTGCGGCTCCGTCGTTCTTGATTATATTCTCATAGCGTTGCAGCCATACGTCAAACGTGCATCCATTCTCAGGGTCATGGTTGAATTCTGGTAGACGAGTGGCAAGTGCGTTCATCACGTAATCTTCGCTGGATCCTTGCTTCTTCTTCACTTCTTTCCACAGCTCCATGATTTGCAGCATCAGGAACTGGGTGGGGTCCATGTTGGGGTTCGGGTTCGGGATCGGGTTCGGGGTCTGATCGCCACTTGTTGGATCCATGACGACGGTGATGAAGACGATAAGTATAGTCGTTTATTCGGAATAGCAGATTGAGAGAAAAGAATGTTACTAAATGAAAACTGAATCATTTATACCCAAAAAGGAGATATCAAAATTATCATCGTGAAGGTCGTATCTTCTTCATTCTCTTCAACACTTTCTTTGTGCGGTGCACAACACTTAGATTGATCAAAACGTAAATGTTATTATTTTTCATTTGTATTTCTGCATTCAGTTAAAACAGAAGCTCGACAAAACGGTATTCAAAACGAAGGACTCGTTCTTTCCAAAAAAAGTTACAAGCAAGCAGACCCGTCGAAATAGCGCGAAGTTAGGAATTTTTGAAAATGAAACAACAGGACTTTTGGACCGAGCTAATATTAGGTTGTTTCAAAGTATTTCTTAATAAAGTCAGACTGCTTTTGTTTTTTTGGAAAACTTAGGCTCCCGCCAGAGTGCCGAAGTTATGCCAGCGCTACGCCAGCATTTCGATCGATACACGTGTATTTCGTTGGGGACGTCAGCTAGCCCCGCCTCAACGAAATACAGTGTATCGATCGAAATGCTGGCGTAGCGCTGGCATAACTTCGGCACTCTGGCGGGAGCCTTAGGTTAATATTCGATAGAGCGAAGCAAGCCCTAAAAAATGACCACCAAAGATCCGCCTAAGTCGTAATTCGGGTAAAGTTCGGAGCAAAGATCAAATAAAAATTATCACTTGAGAACTAGATTTTGTGTAGAAAAAAAATCCTACGGATCTCAGACTAGGTACAGACACAGCAGACAGCAGACACATGGTAGCACTCAACTACGACTATACTGGTTTTTTTTCCGCGCTGAGAAAGCAAAAAAGGGGCTTGTAGTATACAACTGCATGAGTGGAAACGGCATAGCTTAGTTTTTTTGTGAAAATATGACAATATTCGTTTTCTCAATTTCTAGGTCAGGGAAAAGTACAGGAACGATACAAATGAGTGTCTGATGTGGTGTGTAATTTGCGTGAGCATGCTGAACTTTCGTAGGACTTTTTTGGACGAAGATATGAATTTTCCTCAATTTTTTGAGCTTTCGGTGCGATTCAGATTCTGGATGGAAACTGACGTGGGTCGAAGCTGATGCGAACGTTTGCACACCGTCTTGTAGAGCTTGCTGTGTTCTATGGAACGATACTCTTAGTCCCATGAAAAATATGAATTGACTTTTCGCCGTAGTTCAAAGTAGAACAAAACTCATATAACAACATGATAATTGCACTTGCTTCTTGAATCCAAATTTTAGCTGGAAGACGACTTAGGCGGATCTTTGGTAATCATATTGTAGAGCTTGCTTCGCTCTATCGGATGGTACCCTAAATCTGGTAGGAAAAAGTTTTTTAGAAGAAAGTTTAGTAGAAAGCAGTTTGATCTATTTAGAAATACGGTTTAGTGGGTCAACCTAATGCTTCAATTCATTGCGATCAGGCGTTGCCTTGACATGCATTCGAGAAATTCACTCATAATCTGCAAGGGGGAGCAAATGCAAAGACTTTTTTGTTTTAGGCAAATTCTTCTCAATGAATCTGTGATGAATACTCCAGCTAGTGATTGAAGAAAACTTTAAAGTGCTATACTACCTGTACAAGGTGCAATACTGCACAAAGTACATTACTCGCTTCCAAAGACCACTATTTACAGATGCTAATTTTGTTCACAGAAATTTGGCGGTGCCTCGAAATCAACTCTCAATGCACTTACGGCAATGACTTTGTACATGTTTACAACAACAAAGGTCAGTGATCGCATCCAAACACCATTTTGCACAAAGGCCTATGAATTGGTAAGAGGAAGTTAAATGAATTTGAAATTGAAAATCAAGAAAGTGAACTTTCGGCGTAATTACAGTCACAAAATCAAATTTTGGATTTTGATTTTGTGATTGTAATTACAAAATGACATTTTTGCAAGATCGTATCGTACCCCATACAAAGGAGATGGTGGACTTTGAAGTGTAATAGGCAGTAGCTAAAAATACTGGCTCTGGCGTGCGAGATATCAAACTTTTTTTGTGAATTTCCGTTCCACTCGTAAAAATATTGCTCTTTTACGCGTGTTAAGATCTTTCCGTATACCTCAGATAAGAATATCAAATTATTGCTCAGCTACACAAGTATGACGTAAGTTCATATAAGTTTTTGCGCGATTGTTAGAGTCGGTGAGTTTGCGACCTTTGCTTGCGCATTGAGCTTTCTCAGTTTTCCTTTTTCCGCCGAACGCTTTTCTGCTATAAATGTTAGCTTTCAACTGCCTGAGGCGATTTTAAGTACGGAGTTGTTTGACTAATTGAGGCTTTGAAGCATCCTGCGTTAGCAATGCTTGCAAACTGAACATTCTTCACTGTCTAACAATGCTCTACACTTCTAGTTGATCTGGTTGCATACAAGAAGATCACAGGGCGGCACTAGCAGATGTGGAACGTTTTTTTGGATTTGGAAAATGCTATGACGTACCTTTTCTGTAACATACATATTTCATAGTGACTAGCAGCTACCGGTAGGTAGGCAAAGGTGGGAGGATAGCAAGAAAAATTTCAGGGACAAATTTAAAAACAACGGTCTTTGCCCTATACATCAGATTCTTTTGAGAAAAAACGAAGCTTGAAATGGTTTGACAGGTGAAAATTCAGAGAATGAGAGTAAATTGATGTCAAAAATTCAAACATATAACAGTTATGGCAGCTTCAAAAGAGGCATCTAAAGTGCCTCAAAAATAGAGTCAAGGCAAATCTGGATCTATAGGGACCTCACGTGGACAGTAATTTGGGGCCTAACTAAGCCACTGCCCATACGGCAGCTCAGGTAGTGCTCTAACGGAGATATTACTCTCGAAACTAGACCCCGGGATCGTCGCGTCGCTAGGATTCATGGCGCAACCCACCAGTTCCGCAGGAGGACCCATGCGAAACTGATGAGTTGCGCCATGAATGTAGTTGAAGTTCCATCGAAATACGATCCTGGGGCCCAGTTTCAAAGTGAGTATCCCAGCCGTTAGAGCACTAACTGAGCGAGGTTGGGCGTGGCTTAGTTAGGTCCCCAAAATTTACTATCCACTGAGATCTCCATATGTCAAGATTTGCCTGAATGCTGCCTTAAGATAACACGGTGCCACCTAAAAGAGGGAGAGCTTGCCACGCCTCTTGTGACATAGGTTGAAAGTCTTTGTCATACTTCATTAAAAGTTCTTTACGTGTAGTATGCTAATCAAACCATGAGTGTTCATTATAAATAGGCGGTTTGCATTTGAACTGTTCTGAAACTAAATCAAAAATTTCCGCGCCGTGCAAGGTTGTGTCCAAGGCAGTAATATTATTTGAAGAGTGGGGCTTGCGGAAAGCTTTTGGAATTTTTTGATCTTCAAAAATTGCAAAACTGGAGTAATTATTGTCAGCGGCCTAACATCTCAACCAAAGTCGTTATCAGAGGCCTGTGGTAAAAGATTCAGATTTAATGCCCAACCCACCAAAAATCTCCACCATACTGGCCAGCCTGATTTTACCCCAAAGTCCCATAAACGAAAGTCCCAAACGTGAAAGACTTGTAATTGAGAAACGCTCATTTCGGCCGTCCATGCATTAGTTTCTTGCATAGACCCAGAATGCCTCGACAGCTTTTTTAAGCAGTATCGTATTCGTATGACAGTATTGTACATCTAATTTTTACCGCTGTGAGTAATGATACTTCTTTTTTTCTTGCTGACAAGGTGATCTTCCATTTTTATTTCCATTTTTATACCCAACGGTCTCCCATCTCTCCGATATAAGTGGCACTGCATTTGATACATTCGATTTCATAAACTAGACCATCTTATCGCAATCACCAACTTTACCGGATAAACAGACTACTCAGTCTTGAACCCTGCAGTTGTCATATTGTCTATTACGTGTTAGCCGCGTTCCGATGTCGTCACTCAAAATGTCAATCAAATGGCATCGTCTTTCAGATTCTTACGATTAATGAATCCTCGCACACTGCAGCACTAGTCGCTTCAGAGACAAACAAAAGACAAAGTGGAATTTGCTGGTGCTGGTTGCTATTGATGGGAATGGTGGTCTTGCACGTCTTTTCTGAAACGTGTAGATTCACTCGCGCAATTTCCAGCGCACTTTTTTGTGTCTCATTCTTCTTTCCCTTTTACACACTTTCGCTGCTGTTTTGAGCATGTTACGGATGACAGCTCTTATTATAGCGGATGGATATGCTGAACGAGCATTTATCAAAATGTTCTTGAACTTTTTTACGATACCATTTGCATTCACCGCGACGTTGAGCAGTCTCTGATCTGTACGTTGAGGTAGAGAAGCCAGTCATCTTTCGATTGTTGTGGCGTAAACTTTACATACGCTGTTGATTGAGTATCCGAAAACCATCATCCACCTCGGATTGCGTTGATGTCATGATAAACAGTCATCTATGTAGTCATCTATGTAACGGCAGTACATAAGAGGTAGATGCGACAACACTGGTCCTTTTATTTTACTCACAAAGACCGCGAGTACTGGCGCAAGGCTCTGTCCCATTGCAAGACCTCTTATTTGAGTATAGTTTGTTCCCGACCATCTGAATATGGTGCAAGAGCCATTCTCTGATCAGGAGCATAACTAATCGTTTACAGAGTCCAAAAGTCTGGATCTTTACGCCAAAGTTCTTGAACATTTCTGAAACTGCTTGTAACGCATCGTAATTTTGAACATTGGTGTATAAGAGCACCACGTCAAAAGACTCTGCTACGCCATTCGTCTGTAAATTCGTGTTGCGCAAGCGTTCCAGAAAATGTTTTGTGGTGGTCAAATAAAGCGGAACCTCATCCAGTAGCTGATAGTTGTTGTTGTTGTTATTGTTGTTGTTGGTGGTGGTGGTGTGTAAAAAAAACTAATTCGGCTGCTTAATCAAAAGTCAGAGTTTATAATGCTTACGCGACAACAGTCGAAAGATAACTGGCTTCCCTACCTCAACGTACGGACCGGACTGTTCAACGGTGCCGCGAATGTAAAATGGTGTTGTTAAAAGTTCCAAGAATTGTTTAGCATATCCTTACGCTATAATAAGAGCTGCTATCCATAACATACTCAAAACAGCAGCGAACGAGTGCACTGGGAAGAAGAAGAGAAAAATTACAAAAAGGGCGCTGGAAATGCTCAAATCAATGGCTACACGCTCTAGAAAAGACGTACTAGACCATCCATCTCCATCAATAGCAACCAGGATCAGCAGAAAATTATTCTTTGTATTCCTTTAGTTTCCGACGCAACTAGTGCTGCAGTGCGATGATGCATTAACCCCACAAATTTGAAAGACGATGTCATTTTGGTTGACTTTTAGGTGACGTAATAGACTATATGACAACTACTGCAGGGTCCAAGACTGCGTATTCAGTCCATTCGTTGAGATTAGCGGTAATTGTCACATATATTGGAAAGAGTGTGAGACCGTTGGGCATAAAGATGAAAGAACACCTTGCCAGCAAGAAGAAGGGAAGTATTACAACTTTTCTTGGTAAACATAGGGCTGAATGTTACAGTGATAATGACTTCAAAATTAGATGTAAAATACTGGCATACGAGAACGCCACTGCTGTAAGAAAAGCTCTCGAGGCTTTCTGGATCTATGTGAGAAACCCATACATGAACGGCCGGAATGAGTGTTCGTCAATTACAAATGACTTTATGCCTTTTGTGACATTATCCAAGTTGAAGACTACTAATGACTAGTCAAATACGGTATACAGTATATCCCATTACTGATACTAGTAGCATCCGAAGACAGCCGCCCTGACATCCGCGCGCCCAATGGTGGAGGTCAGTTCGTCTTTCACGTTTGGGACTTTCGTTTGTGGAACTCTAGGGTAAAATCGAGACTGGCCATGGTGAAGGTTTTTGGTGGGCTGGACACTAAAGCTTAATCTCTTATCACTTTAGGCCTCTGATGGAGACGATTTGGTCTAAACATTAGCCCGCGACTGACAAAAGACCTACTAACCTTGACTGGTTTACTCACTTACTAACACGTCGTACTAACAATCTCGAGGTTCAAAAAAGGGGGAACTTGGAAATTACTAAAGTAATTATTTGCTTGTAATTCTCAAACTTCCTCGTTTTGATTCATAGTGAAAGGTACTGTAGTAATGGACATAAATTCCTCATCAATAATACAAAAACGCTTGCTAAATTTTTTGTGATCTTGCTCGAAAGCTGCCAACCCTATAGTTTTCTTCAGCTTCTGACTCTCAAATTGCTCTACTTTACCTTAAAGGCAGCGGCTCGGCAGATTGACCTACCTCAGATTTTGACACAGATGGATAGGAGGCCCTCCAAGTGAACCAAAACAGCAACTCCGCGCCGAAAATGTGAACTCTGCAAGCCAGGGGGGCGGCCCAAGCGCCGCTCCCCTTCCTTCTTTCGCTCCCCACCTTGTTCGGACGAGTATTCTCCGCTAGACGGCGCGGGACCCCCTAACGCTTTCCCGCATTGTGCATGCTATACAAAGCCAAAATTACAGGCAGCAGGGTCTTTGTGCCAGGGCCTCCCGACTTTCCTGGAAATTCTCGTCCGAGCTGCCTTTTGGAAATTGAAAAAAACGCCCCGAAAAAGGCCTTTTCGCCGCTTTTAAAGCTCAGATTCGGGATCTACGGGTCGAGAAGGCCCAAAACATGCAAAAAGATGGAAATGCAAAATCTGCCGAGCCGCTGTCTTTAAAGGTATGCTATAAAGAGGATGCTTCCGGTTCCATACAAGCATGCTTTGAAGAATTTCCTAGAAATGCCAAGAAGCTATGATTTTTCGAAAAGTGGTGAATGTATTTCAAGATCAAATCTTTCTGGAAACTGTGCTGGACACTGCTACAAATCCACTCTAAAAATCACCATAATTTGCGTTCTTGTCGGTGAACCTGTTTAAAGTTTTGCTGCAATGTGCGAATGTAAGCCTACAATACCGCTCATAATTCGTCAAAAAAGTCGGACTGTGGCGCACTCCGCCACACTCCGCCGCAGTGCGCCGGAGTGTGGCAGAGTACGCCGGTGTGCGGCAGAGTGCGCCACACTCCGCCGCAGTGCGCCGGAGTGATCGTCAATTTAGCCATATCTCGCTTCAGAATGGACGAATTCTGAATCCGAGGACACCGTTCGATTCAGCTCGGCGACACGCATCATCTTATATATAAAGCTGAATGTCTGCTTGTCTGTCTGTATGTCTGTTTGTCTGTCTGTATGTCTGTCTGTCTGTACGTATGTTCCGAATAGAAAATTCCATTTCTGAACCGATCGGGACCAAACTTGGCACACATACACTACGGGCCCCGGTGGGTGTCATAGGCTACTTTTCGTCATCAATCGATATCGATTTTATCGATTTTTTGCAAAATTTGAGCTACGGGGCTGGGAGTTAGTGGACTGTGACACCCGCCGGGGCCCGAAGTGTATGTGTGCCAAGTTTGATCCGGATCGGTTAAGAAATGGAATTTTCTATTCGGAACATACGGCGGAGCCGGGTAAGCCAGCTAGTCTTATATATGAAGCTGAACGTCTGTTTGTCTGTACGTATGTTCCGAATAGAAAAACCCATTTCTGAACCGATCCGGACCAAACTTGGCACACATACACTTGGGGCCCCGGCGGGTGTTATAGGTTACTTTTCGTCGTCGATCGATATCGATTTTATCGAATTTTATCCATTTTTTTGAAGAGTTCACCTACGGGGCCGGGAGTTGGCACAGGGGGGTAAGTGAGCATGGGGATTTCGAATACAATATTAGTTTGCAGAATTATCGATTGCTTTTATCGTTTTTTATTGATTTTTTTGCAGAGTTCACCTACGGGGCTGGGAGTTGGCACAGGGGGAGGGTAAGTGAGCATGGGGATACAATATTAGTTTTCAGAATCATCGATTATCATTTTGGTTGAATTCGGTGTGCTGATAACAGTATTACCATTGATCTGTCGCTGATGACACATAGACAGTATATTAGGTTGTCCGGAAATTAATGCAGGTTTTGAATTCCAAACCTTCATTATTGCAGCTCAACCAACGAGCCGTTTGAAAATTGCCGAAAACTGCGACTTATGGCGTCACGGTCAGTATTTCCTTCGCTATGTTTTTATACCAAGTTTCCGAGAAGTCAGCGGATGAATAGAGCAAACTTTCTAGGATACAAACATTTTTTCTTTTTGCACAACGCTCACAATTTTTTTCATAAAATTTTCTCTAAAACCCCAAATCTTAGCAGGCTTATCTCAGAAACGCATCAAGCATCAATTTTCGAAATTTAAAACTTCCACAAACGCGTTGTGATAGTAGTGTCAGAATATAAAGTAAATACGCGCTCGAACTCGCAATATTAAATCTCTAATTTTCAGCTTCACTGTGTTTGAATTTAGCATGACTTACCCCCAAGAACGTCTTGGAAACAAAAATCATTTCTTGGAAGGAGGAGAGTAAGCTGCAACGAATGAAACACGAGTTTGCTCGCCCGTTGATGTTCTATGTAGCCTGAGTTAACCAAATATGTAATTAGTATTAATAAGATAGTGTCGAAAGCAAGCTACATGTGCCAAAAAAAACATTCCATTGCACTTCATTCTCTCTGTCCAACGGCAAAGCACTTTTAAAAGCCTAAAACGAAAATTTGAAATTAGAAAAGTTGAACAGGTAGAATTAAGTTCGAAGCTTCTGCAACCCAAGTGTTATTACCAACTCCTAAGACTGTTGAAAAGGGAAAAGAAAGACATCGAATACTTTCCAGAATGTTTGAATATCTTCCCATGTCGATTTAGAGCTCAAAAAAAAGCAAAGACGAAATAGCAGTTAAGTGTCAATGATGGTAGCTCTGACTGCTCCTTTACGAAGCTAACCACGCGAAACTGTAAATGGAGACAATTACCACGTGAATTGGTTATGTACTCGACGATAGTCTTAGGCTGCAGATTGCAGGTGAGGTTGGTCACATATATACTCAGAGTGTGCGAGGTAAATTTCAGAGTTGGTGTAAGCGAAATGAGTTTGCAAAACGTTTTTTTTTCAGATCTAATCAAAGGTGCCTGCTTTATTGAGGAATTGTAACTTAAAATCGCGTAATTATATCAATCGCGAGCTGACAGCGATATGGGATGAAAACTTCTTCTTTGAAACGCGTAAAAGGTTTCGGTTCGGTGATTTGAACATGATGCTGCTCGAAATAACTGCGATTTACCGTTCTAAAAAAAGTATTTTTATGATAACGCAAGGCACCTTCACAACCGCAGGCCACGCAGAAAAGTATAGCTTGATCTAACAATGAGACATGCGAAAATGGGCTTCCATAATGACGGAATGGTTTGCCGTACAACAGTTCTTCAAAAATGTTTCGAGCGCATATGGTTTGTAATGCTGTCCACTTTCCTTCACAACTTGCATTTCGGTTGCTCGGGTAAGTTTATGAATTTGAGTGTAACTTCTCATAAAAACTGTAGATGTTGTTACTCCAGATGACCTCAATGTACAATTTTCAAGAAAATTTGGCTATGTAACCCTAGCGTACACGTTATTCACTTACAGCCGGGCACAATCTTGACAAAAACAAAAACAAAATCTCGAATGCTGCGGTGATATTAGTTATGATTGTTTGAGAAACTAGTCACAAAATATGGTTAGCCTTGCCTTCACTCGTAGTATAAACATCCACAAGAACTGTAAAAATGAAATATTATGTCTCTCAAAGTTTATTATCACTAAGGTTAAAGCAGCTTTGCTTTTTCAATGCTCGCTTTCTCTTACTCGCACCAAAGACAAAAACAGCGTTCAATATTACTCACATTTCAGATATTCCGTGTTCGGTGTCGTGATTTTGGAGCTTGCAACAGAACTGTCTCCAATATAAGTCTGAAGCCTTGATTAAGCAAACCTCGTATTGATTGATCGTTTATATGAAGAGTTGCTTTTTGAAGTAACTGAGTAACTTGCACTTTTCTTCAATGAATTCGCTTTTTTTATGTATTAGGTCATTCCGAAAGTAATTTCGCTATTTTTCAAACGGACGCCACAGTGATGGAACAAACATTTTAAAGAGATTTTAGTAGCATTCGATGCAGCATTTCATCCTCTTTTTAACCGTAGTAAAATCTTTGCAGCTCAAAAATAACCAAAACCTCCGACCCATGCTTTTTGAGATTGTCAAGTTTCACAATCTTTCAAAGCTTTCATATCAACTCTCAGAAGGAGATCAAGTAACGTTGGATAGAGCAAACCTTATAGAATGAAGTACAGCATTTTCCTCCTTCTCATAGCTCGCCGTAATTTTTTGAAATTTTTTACCAGAACCATAGGATTTTGGCAAGCCTATGTCAGTCACAATCGCATCAAACAGCATCAAACATCAGTAATTGCTCGGAATTTGTAGCTTCCAAGATGTTATTTGACTCAATGTTGATTTTATAAGGCAAATGAGAGCTTACGGATTCGAAATACTGAACTTCGAGTTTTTCGGGTACAGCCTTGGGCGCGTTCAAAAACATGAGTTATGAAGATTTTATCCCCAAAGATTGAACAAATCGGGAACAAAAAACACCTATTAGAAAGAGGAAAGAAAGCTGCATCAAACAGCACCCGAGCTGCTCGCTCATTGATGTTTTACGAGATTTGAGTTGACCAAGTATGAAAATTGGTAGCATCAGTTAAAATTTTATTAAAAAAATTTTGAGGAGGTATTTGACAGTGGCGTACCCAGGATTTCGGCTCGGGGGGGGGCGACAAAAAAATTTTTTTAATGAAAGTGCGTGGCGTCAGCCACGCACCACTCCGAAAAAATTTTAGGGGTGCTTCTCAAATTTTTTGCGGGTCCTTAACCCCTAAAATCTGGAAAAAGGGGGCGTGGCGTCAGCCACGCCCCCGAAAAAAATTTTTTTACAAGGCTAATTTGAATTTTAAAAAATTTTTAAAAAATATTTTAATTATTTACAAGTATAAACAAGTCATTTGCACATTTTTATAACCCGTATAAGTAATTTTCAAAAATTTCGCGACCCATTCTCGGGGGGGGGCGCGCGCCCCCCCCCCGCTCCCCCCCCTCGGTACGCCACTGGTATTTGAAGAAGAGAAAAAATTGGTTTGTATCCTGTAGGGTTTGCTCTATCTAATCGTCACTTGAACTTCTTCTGAGATTTGACATGAATGTTTTGAGAAATTGTGAAACTTGACCATTTGAAAAAGCATGGGTCGCAGGGTTTGAATATTTTCCGAAAGCTCAATGAACTGAGCTGCGACGAATCTACCACAGTTAAAAAGAGGATGAAATGCTGCATCGAATGCTACGAAGATCTCTTAGAAATCACTCTTCCTTCAGATGTGGCGCCCCTTTGAAAAAAGCGAAGTTACTTTAGGAATGACCTAATATATGCAGAAAACAATGAATCAAAACTATTCCATTTTTATTTTTCTGTGTTAGATGGTCATGAATGTGATATCTGCAATGGAATTCGAGTTTTATAAGTTATTCCATGCAAAGTTTGCGCTAATTGAGAGTCTAAAAAAAGTAGTAAATTCTCTAAAAAGCCAAAATTATGAATTGGTTGTGGTTTGCTGCTTGCTCGAACACCAAACTCTTCATGGAAAAGTTTAGTCAACGCTACTGAATGAGATAGAACAGCGCGGCTTATACACCGACTGTTTCTTTCATACATTCGGTGCTATTTTCTTTTATAGCAAGGTTTAAAAAACTATTTTTCCTGCTGATGGTGATAATCGAGTAAATTTAGAATATTGTCATTCACTTCATTACAATAAAGATGGTACAGAATGGAAAGTTACTGAGTAAAGATTGAACTACTTCTAAAAAAACAATTCAACTTTTGAATAATACTTAGTTGACTTTGCGTTGAGAATAATTCATACATTCGGTGCTATTTCCGATGCAAGACACAAAGCTGACGGGAAGGAAACTCGGTCGAAGTGGCCATTTGGAATGAAGCTGTATATTAGGAAACCGTCCTCCGTAAGGCAAACTCAAAACTACTTTCGCTAGGTGCCAAACGATTTTGTGGGGAGGGGGGGGGGGGGAGCTACAAGGCCATTTTCCTCCGGCGCAGCCAGCGCACCCAGTGATGAGCGAGGCGCTAGTAACGCAGAGTGTGGCAGTGGCGCGGTGGCAACGCAGGGGACTGCGAAGCAGATGGTCGAGGGTTCGAGTCCTGCATACTTGGCACTTGCCTTTACCTGCGTGGTCCTGCCTTGATAGGTAATGAAGCGCTGATTGCAAAAGATTGCAAATTTGCAAGTGCGCGCCTCTGCGAGAAGCTCTTCTAATTGACATATTGTAGAAGATTATAGCTTAGTGTAGAAATAGTGACTTTTTTGCAGTAAATAGCTTGTTTCGACTGCCTAAAAATAGTATTTCTCGTTTGCTGGAGTACTCTGCGTTGATACCACTGCTT
>CATQJL010000001.1:91959902-91992250 GCA_958299035.1 Cylicocyclus nassatus | reverse complement strand
TTCTTCTTTTTGGATATTGTGGAAATTTCAATTTTGGGAAGCTTTTGAGCATTCTTTCGGAAGCAATTCTTTATCTTTTATGGAACTATCGTGAAATCTCACAGTGGGTAGTGTTTATACTGCAGAAAATGTTTTCTTCCGAAATGAAGACTTTTCAAGCAAACTGTGGCCTCGCTGGATGCATAATCGAAACTTTTTAAGCTGAATATACAAAAAATTCTTCTTTTTGGATATTGTGGAAATTTCAATTTTGGGAAGCATCTTTTGAGCATTCTTTCGGAAGCGACCAGTATGACGCGGAGGCGGTGTCTAATTGAGATGTTCATTCCTTTACCCTCTTCTTTGTTTCAATTTTCCCGAGTAAAACAAAAGAGGCTTCAAAATGGAGATCCAAGATTAAAAATCCGGTTTTGGCATTTTTTTCTGTCTGCGCATTTTTCATTTGATCATAAAACTAATCAACAAACGACAGCTGGCTGATTATGGAAGGTAATAGCAAAAGGCCGATTTTGTTGTTTTGGAAGAAGTGGAAGGGGCAAAAGAGATTTTTCAAATGGAGGGTGACGTTAGTCACGAGTTTATGGGATGCTTCGGGCTCAAGTGCCCCCCCCCCCCTAAAAATAGGCTAATTCTAGTTTATGGAAATACTTCAATTATTCACAAGAGGTGACCGAATTTCTGCACTTTCTCTAAGTCATGTTTACGTTCGAAATATTGACAAGGTGGTGCTGGTCAATCAACCCCCTATCCCTCTTTCTTTGACCAGCTGACGTCATTCTCAATTGCGAACAGAGCAGTTTCTTGCAGCAATTGTTCACGCTCGCTTCTAATGCCTCTCAAATTGAATTGCAAATTTTCAAGTGAAAATAAAAATCCGATATTTTGTAAACACAACCCATATCTTTTGAATATTCCCTGAACGCGATGTTCTCTTTCAAGCCTCTCCTTAGGTGGAAATAATGTGGGTGAAGTAGAGGAATTTCTGCGCGATATAATCAAGGGTTAAGGACCGGGCATACTTTACGCGAATCCAGTCGCGATGCGATTTGGCAATTCGCCAGAAGCCTTCAAATCCAACACTAGCAAACTGCACATGCTTAGTGTGTATAACATACGTGGATTGATAAAATGCCCTATCTTTTGTACATTTGAAATGTGCTTACAGTGAGGTTATGGACAGTTGGAATATTGCCAAATCGCGTCGCGACTGAAATCGCGTGAAGTATGCCCGGCCCTCTAGGTTTTTAGCTAAATAGTTAGCCATAGTGTTAGTGGATGCCGGTAGGGACTAAACGGTAAGAGTAGCGTTGTGAAGTGAACCACGAGAAGAGAGTCGCGTTGAGACCGACCGGTTCGGCTACCAAAACAAATCGCACCACTCTCCAAAAGTCTACAACGTTTTCGGCACTACAATCCAATTCACATTCCACACTCTATAGAACAGAAAGGAAACGACTCGGAAATGTGTTCAAAAACGCCTTTAAAATTAGTATTAGGTTCGAAAAAAAAAGAGTTCCGTTCTTATAGCAAAGTAATAAGACAAATTTTAGAAGAATATAGAAGGGTATTTTTCGATGAAGCAGAGAAAGCTCTGCACAAGGTGACCTTTGCAGAAGTAGCTTGATTTACGCATGGTTTACCGCAAAATAGGAGCAATTCAGGACGCCAAGAATCGGATAAAAATTCCTACGAAATTTTTACTTGCTTCTGCACACACGACTTATTCATAGGTACACTTACTATATTTGTTTCGTGCTTGAAAATACTGAATTGAGCACTGAAAAGAAAGACCGAAAATGGCAAACTCCGCTTCCAGTAGTCCTGGGATCCTCCCGAATTGCCTTTGTATGCTGCACTCAGAAATTTAACCCCAACATTTTGACCTTGGATATGTTCTTTACGAAATATCAATTTTGACTCGAAAAACTGAAAAGAACGATATACATTTCTTTCCAACTTGATACATTTTGATGAGCGAGAACTTTTTAAAAAATTGTCTTTTGGTAACGTTTTCATTAATCATGTCTGATCTCTTACTGAGTCATCATCAATCCTGAACATTCTGGTGATTTTCGATAATTCGTCCCAAATGAAACAGCTCCTGCACCACATTGAAAACATTTTATGCATATATAAAAAAGTCTTTTCTTATGAATCGAAAGCATATGGAAGCTTTTTTAAGATTTGCTGACACAAATATAAAGAAATAGTGATAAACGCATATCAACGAAATTACGATTTTTTCATAGTGACTATCAAAGGAGCGTCAGAAATTGGTACTGATCTGAAGAGAAAGTGACCCATAAGCCAAAAACGGCAGCATATGATATAGATTTGAATTTTTAGTAGACCTAAGGTGGATCCGATTCCGATCGTGGGCTTGACATATCCTTGGACTTCCGACGAAGAATACTACTGAACATTGAATGTAGTCGGCTCCTTCTGTAAAATTTCACCATTGAGAACCATTTTGAATGCTGCTAGTGACTGGACCTTGTTGGTGGACTGTCTGTATTTTCTTCCATCGACAAAGCATGGCTGCTTTCACTTGGCTCTTCACATTCTTCCACGGTAGAGGGAACTTGCTCGGGTATTAGAGAACCTAAATAGAGCGGTGTAAAAAATTCATCAGATTGTAATTTACTCAGAAACATGTTTTCTTTTTACAACAAAAATCTATTGCTACTAATTTCTTTAGATTTTCCAGTTCTCAAGTTAAGAAGGTGTTTTATAATTTTGTTCAAAAATCTCATATATTCGAAATCAGTGTACGCCTATTAAATGCTTGAGTTTAGTTGGTCTAACGGGGCTTCGCCATTGCTTGAGCCTCAGTTTTTATAATCTGATCATTAATCTTGGCTTCTTCGCTCAGTTGTGCCCCTGAGCAATCATTGTGATCAAACAAAGTGCTGGATAGAATCAAGGATGTCTCATATGACACGTAATACAGCCAGGGCTCTGCATGAGACCGTTTGTGGGCGTTTCGCAAACGAAGCCCCCCCTTGACTTTCTTCACAATTTACGAAGTCCCCTATGACCCCAAACCATATCTGTAAAAAAACCTTGAAAAACAAAACGTCGACTAAAAAAAGCCGTAATTTTTGCTCTTTTCTGCCACAAAAACGATATTTCTTTTGCTTTTTTGCTCTAAAAACAAAGCCAGCTCGTTTCCATACGATCTGTGCCGAATACCCTGAATACATCTAAACTCATCTAAATGCTGCTTTGAGAAAATTCGTTAGAACAATAAAAATATTGAGTTTTTGACTTTTTCGTGGTATTCAACAATAGACTCTGCTTTACTAGAATGAAGGTTTAGAAGCACAAAGCGACGTGTTCGCTTACCTGGATCTAAATCTCACTGAACTATCAATGGGGCTAGCTTGCCCAAGTGCTATGCGATCTTCAAGCTCTTCTAGGGCCTCTATGTCGACAACCGATGGCCGTGATGGGGAAAGCCGTAGCCGACCCAGACCTAAGTTGACAATTTCACTTTAATAGTTGAAAAATAAGAGATTTTGTAAATGCTTACTAGAATAGCCGGGCTGCAGTGTCTCTGGCAGTTCCAACCGAGTTCTTTGGAAAAGATTTGCATCGAATGATTTTGATATTACTACCTGAACGATGTACACTGTAATTTGATGAAATTTCAATGGAGCACTTACATGACTATTGCTTTCATCACTCGAAGACGTGGTTGCACCAGAGTTCTGGCTGATACCCGATTCTTCCCGGACAAGATCCGTGAGCACAAGAATGTCACCATCTTCAGTGTCAACCATCTGCATGACGTCATCTATGGACAAGGTTCGGGGCAAGAATCGCATCCTAAAAAGATTTCAATTGGCTTTGGAGCGTACTTAGGCAAATGTTGATACGCGAGCTTTCATGTAGATAATTGGGAGGCTTTAACTGAGTCAATTCTCAAAGGACAGTTCATAAAAGTCACTAGTGACCAAGAACATTCAATTTCCTGGACTTTCACCATTATTGTAGCAAAGCTTTCGAAAAATTACGGTACTGGACAAAAAATTTTTAGAGAAGGTAAAGGAATTCTAGTTCGAGTTCCAACAAGGTTTTGGTCAAGGAGGAGCTCGTAAACACACTCGTGACTGACAAAACTGAAATTTCTAAACTCTCGTCCGGTACCGTAATAGTACTTCCGTCCCGAAGGGTTACGCTAGTGGGCGAGAGATTCAAGTTGAATTTTCGGGGCAGGATTGAAAGATACGGGTACCGGAAAATCAAGGCAAAATCTCTTGATTTTCCGGTATCCGTATTTTTCATTCCGCTTCTGCAATGAATTGATTCAAAAAATTTACCTGGAGTTGGATACCGTCCTGCAGATATGAGAATTTGTACAGCTTGGCGATAGAAATGACAAAACTGTCTGGCGAGTTTTGTTGATCTTTTTCTTATTTGCCAGTGCTGCTTGCACGGGTTATTTATTCAATGAGTGCACTGACAATGAAGATTGGAACACACCTAAAGCAGGAACTATCGTAATCACCGCTAAAGTTTAGTTATACGTTACCTAAACTGCTGCCGCGTCGCTGTGGCCTACGGGTCGAGCAAGGCTGCTTCCAGCTCCTTTAGTTCTTGCATCCGACGTGCATTATGAATTCTCTCCAACTTTGCCTACAAAAAAATTTTATGGCGAGGGAAGGGACGAATGACTTTATTTTGCCTGAATCAAACTGATACACATAGAAATTAATGAGAGCCCAATGATAATGTAAATAAACAACATAAGCAGATATTTCGGCTGTGTTGGAGTAATGCCACTTAAATCGATTGTACTGTAACGGTTCACATGAGTATTAATTGCTCGCAAGGTTGCTTAGCTACCTCGAGGAAATGAAGAAAAAATAGAACGCAACGAAATAGTCCCAACTATGTTCCCAAATGCAGACCGTGGCCAAACAATGGAATATCCATGCAATCACAAGGGATATATCAATAAGCTTGTGCGATCACCTCACTTATCCTTCCTCTGCAACTAATTTTTTGATTTCTGCCATGGTATGTTTTGTGCAATAGAGAAACATTTGTCGATAACCGCATTTGATCAGCCATCATGGCGTTTTGAAGCATTTTGTAAGGAGCAATCCTGGGGAAGTTATAGTGAAAGACTTAGAAGGAGCATGCGCTACCCAGAAACAAGGCAGAAAAGAGCAAACCATTCAAAAAGAATCGCATTGACATGAATGTATTAGGTTGATGCATAATTCCTGCACCAAAATAGGTGCAGACCGCAATAAATCGGAATAATCCCATATCCCAAGTAGGATTCGATAGATCATTAGATAGCGTAAACCTAGGTCTACAAGATAGTGCTCAAATATCTACACCAGCTTTGATCCACGCGAAGTTTTGAACCGAAAACTGATAAAAAACCATGCGTTTGAAAACGTTAAGACCAATCAAAACAAAATTGTAACTTCGTTCAAAAAGCTCCTACAAAATTTCTTTCTTGTTCGCGCGTAGACATTCCACGTAAGACATCTATCTATGCGCTTCCTGTATTTTTTCCCAGCTAGACGATGAGAAAACGAAGTTTTTCATGTTTTTGCCAAATTAGTGCTGAGATGTTCCAGCACTAACAGTTGTATAGTACATGCCATTAGCAGTAAAACTTCACATTTTCAGCCTTCTAGATCTGCTAGTTCACGAGAAATGACGAATCCAGCTCTCTTCATCCGATTTTTTCTTGCATAGTTGCCAAAAATTCGATATTTCTCGTAAACCAGTTGCTGTAGAAAGCTGAAAATTCACAATCACGCTTTCAAGGCCCTATAGTATACAACTGTCGGTCCTAGAACATCTCAGCATTGTTTTGGAAAAAACATGAAAAACTTCGTTTTCTTGATTTTTAGCTGAGAGAAAAATACAGCAACTGCAGATGTCTTATACGAAATGACAATGCATGAGCAAGTTAAAAATTTTGAAGGATTTTTCTGCACTGACTTCCAATTTTTTCTTGATTTTTTGGGGCGCTTGGTTCTTTTTTGTTTTTGGCTTCAATCTTCGCTTGGATCAAAGCTGCTGCAAAACTTTAGGCACTATCTTGTAGAGCTAGGTCTGCCTTATCTAATGATAGATCAAATCCTACTTGGGATACAGGATTATTCGGAGTTATTCCGGTCTGTACCTATTTTGGTACAGGAATTATGCATCAACCTAATAATAAGATGCAACGGAAAAGTGCCAGGTTGACACCAAAAAGTGCGGAATAAGCTAGAGGAAAAGGGGAACTCAGCGCTCAGTTTCAATAAATGCTACCAGCATATGTCAAATGAAAAATTATTTTGATCCTCAGAAGGAATTATAGTCTGAACAACAACTGAAATGCAGCTTATTTTCTCAGGAATGAAGCTACTGCCTCGAAAATTTAGCAAATTTCCTTTGAAAACCAACAAGGGGTGAAACGGCTTCAATTTCCTGCATTTTAATGATGAAACAGCGCTAAGAAGTTACGAAAAAAGCATGTAAAGTAGGACTCCAAAATGGAATTTTATCTTGAAAGAGAAGTTGTTATCACGGACGGATGGGGTTAGGGTTACCCAATAATTGCCCCTCACTTCACCGCCCTTCACTCCCTCATGATACTATCATCCTTATACCATCGTTCTTCCTTCTTTTACATTTATGAATTTTGGAAGTTCTAGAACCGAGCTGACGCCTTTTGGTAAACAGGAACGCTGCTTTTGATTTTATTTCGAGGAACTGCCAAACGGTAATTTATCACTGTTTCCAGCCAGTGTTCCCAGTGCGATTCTATGACCACTATAGAGTTCTGCTTCTAGCTGACAGAGTTCGGTTGAGAAGTTAAATAGGTCATAACGATTTTGTTCAAAATGTATTGGCTAGCGAATTTAGAAAATTCGTTTTTTTTTAAATTTTACGGTTCTTTGAACTTGCAAAAAAGCGCAGTGTTCAATTTTGTTTGGTACACTAAGCGCAGATCTTCTGCACTTGAAAGGAAGACAAAGTACTTCTTTTAGAGCCCTTTTGGAGCCTATGAAAACTGGAGACCGAGTTCGTCTGCAAGTCCCAGTGATTAGGTCATCGCTCATTGAGGTTGGGGCACCGCAGCGATAATGCTGCCGAAAAGTCTGCGGACATTGATAGACAAAGGGCAGTTGGATGGGATTTTGGGAATTATTCTATTGGGACTGGGATAATGCACGCATTGATTCGGAATAAAAAAAGTTTTTCGCTCTGATAGTCGGGAGAGATTTGGGCAGAAGTCCCCTTAGAGTTGTTTCATACTGTAGTCGCTGCAGCGGTTGCAGTCATATTAGGGCGGGCAAAAGATATCGGCAGAGGTGCGATAGTTGGAGCCGAGTCTCCGCCTACCTTCGCTTTTGAGCTGGTACAGAATGACCACCTTCACTTTTGGAATAAAAAATTTTTTCGCTGGACGAGGAAGAAGGAAAATAAGCAAAACAAACGCAAAAAAGATTGTAATACGGTTGTTTAAAGCTGTTAACCAAGGTTTGTAGCAAGGACTTTATTTATCGACAAGCCAACGTTTCGGCGGTCCGTCCGCCTTCTTCAGGGCTTCCTGAAAGATCGAGACTTTGAGAACTGCCGACTCAAACGCCGTGTTTGGCAATGGATTTAATTTGGCTATGTGATGGAGTGGCAGAGTAGATGTTAAAATATGTCATGAGAACCAGTGCTTTTAAGTCACTGTTACGATCTTGTCGCACGAGTCCGAGTTAATAGACTCGTGCGACAAGATATCGCACGAGTCTATTAACTCGTGCGATATCTTGTCTTGGACGCTATCCAAAAGGCCTCCAACGTTTTGCGTGCTAAACGTTGGAGGCCTTTTGGATAGCGTCCAAGACACCAAAAATGAATCGAAAAGATGAAGGCATTGCCATAAACAGTGAACTGTTCTCTTATCAAACACTATGTGATTTTGATAGAGATCTTCTATGACCATATAAAAGGCATTGTTGACACTGATTATCATACTCACTTATAGCGCAGCCAGCGCAGTACTGGTCGTTCGGTTCTATACATTCCGATCTAACATAGCTGAGGTCAGGCTTTTAACATCTACTCTGCCACTCCACATAGCCAAATTACTTCCATTGCCAAACACGGCGTTTGAGTCAGCAGTTCTCAAAGTCTCGATCTTTCAGGAAGCCCTGAAGAAGGCGGACGGACCGCCGAAACGTTAGCTTGTCGATAAATAAAGTCCTTACTACCAACCTTGGTTAACAGCTTCAAACAATCGTATTACAATTGAACATATTGCCAAGGTTTATCGAATTCGAGCACGAAGTCTTCTGCAAAAAAAGATTGTTGAAAGCATATTTCTGTAATACGGCGGCATTTTTTTGGAAGTAAAAGTCAGCGGGACTGTCCGGATTTTATTAAGTAAATTTTGTTATAACGTACTGCGAACAAAGTAGGTCGATCCAGGCAGTAACCACCGAGAACCAGAATTTCTAATAGTAAAATAGCGAAAAATCATGCGAAATTTCCACTGTTATAAATCTGGTGGTTGGAGATGTCAGCAACTGCGACTTCATAGATTTTGAAGGGCCAGTGTTGTTCTACCAGATAGTAAAAGAATTAGATCGATATGAGCAGTGCTCGCCGAGAGCGAGAATTTTAAAAAATTAAGCGATTTTAGGTTACTTAATGACAGCTGACTTTTAGACTGGTATAAATCTATAATGTGAAGGTGTGCAATGTTGCGACTTTAAAGGTTTTGTAAGGTAAAGATTGCACTATCAGAATATGTTTTAGCCGCACGGACTATTGAAATACCTCCGAGCTCCAAGCTCTAAAAGAAACAGGTAAAAAACCGCTTTTCAGAGTTCAACACCTCATAACTTCTTCTTCTTCAGAATTGCATGAATCATGTTGAGACTTCATATGTTGGATTCTCCTCTTCAAGAGCTTTTAGATAATATATAAAATGTGGGAGTTTCGCGCCTCTCACGGCATATGCCCGGGGGTGGATACTTTTCATCACAAAGTCTCCACAGGCGGCCTCCAGACAATACATTGATATGGGTGAGGTGCAGACCTTGGGGTGAAAAGTCTCCACCCCGGGTTAGAGCTGCAAAAATCATTAAACCTCCCACACATTATATATGTTCTGAAAGCATTTGAAGAGGAGAATCCAACGTATGAAGTCTCAAAACGATTCATGCAATTCTGAAGAAGCTATGAGGTGTTGAACTCTGAAAAGCGGTTTTTTACCTGTTTCTTCAAGAGCTTGGAGCTCGGAGGTATTTCAATAGTCGGTGCAGCTAAGACATATTCTGATAGTGCAATCTTTACTCTATAAAACCTTTAAAGTCGCAACATTGCACACCTTCACGTTCTAGATTTATACGAGTCTAAAAGTCAGCTGTCAATAAGCAACCTAAAATCGTTTAATTTTCTGAAATTTCCGTTTTCAGCGGCCACTGCTCAAATCGACCTGCTCCTTCACTATCTGGTAGAACAACACTTACCCTTCAAAACCTATGGAGTCGCAGTTGCTGACATCTTCAACCCCAGATTTATAACAGTTTGAATTTCACATGATTTTTCGCTATTTTATTATTCGAAAATCTGGTTCTCGGTGGTTGCCTGGATCGACCTACTTTATTCGCAGTACGTTGTAACAAAATTTATTTGAAAAAATAAGTAAAGTCTATCCGAGTTTTACTTACAAATACACCAGTTGATTAACACGTTTATTTCAGATATTTATGCCGCTGTACTCATCGTATTTGTGGCCCTGAAGAGGACCACGGGTTAAAGCTCTTGAAATTCATCAGGAAGCTTTGTTCTCCGAGTTTGTGGAAAGTGCTGGGGCTTAGATGCGTCCATGCCAGATGGCCGGAGAAAAAAGCTTTTACCAACTTTTGAATTTGTTTTCCTTGTTTTTCCTTCTTATTAGTCAGTGAAGAAGCTTATAAAGCTTTTGAGAAAGAATTTTTTTGCGAAAATGACGTCGAAATGTGCCCCCCTCCCGCTCGAAGTTCTTGGGAGGTGAGTGTTCAGCACTACCACCTTCACTTTTGGCCGGCTAGTGGTAGCTGGGACCACCTTCACGTCTGGTGGGGCCGGCTCCACCCATCGCACCTCTGCCTAAGAGATGAATAGATGAGTCGATGTATCAACATATTTCAGTTAAGATAAGCAAAAAGATGCAAAATCATTTGAGTATCTGACTTCTTTTTTCGGAACAATGCATCGCAGATATAGAAGGTATATTTAAAATCAGCGTTTCAAGGTCTATTCATAGGTCTAGATTACCTTCGGAATCGCAATTCAAGTAAGCGAACTTCCCGTGTAAGTCAGTGAAACCGCGGAGACATGCGCCCATTGCCATCCACTTTTTCAACAGCTGTCGGGACGCAGCATCACCCAACAGCTGCTCACGATGAAGGTTAGCCTAAGATAGCGAACCTCTGATGACCTTTGCCCGCCGGCAAAAGCGACTCCCTCTTCCACTTTCCTCTTCTCCTTTTTTGTATAGGCCTTACCAACCAGCATCTCCCGCGCTGGTATGCCTTGCGAAAACGCATGGTCGCTGCGATGTGCTCTCGCGCGTAACAGAGTTCGCACGCGTCAGCCGCATCCTCACAAGCTGCCGCAGGCGCAACGTCGTATAACCGATGCTGGTTGGTACAGCCTATATATATCTTGTCTAATTGATATCATAGTAAGCAATGTAACAAATCAGGTAAAGTCGTTATGAACCTTCAACCTGACAGCATTTTGAAAAGTCCAAAGTCCCTTTTCTGAATCTTTTATACCAGCCGCTCTCTGCAGCTACGCGGCAGGTTCGGCTGATACTCGGTAGCTTCGCTTCCTTGTATATCTTTCGTCCCACTCTGTATTGCACAAAGGTGAAATTTTGGTCGTAAACCTGTTAATTTGCACAAAACGCTTTAATTTAACCTATGTAGGAGGATGATCGAGGACGCACTTTGGCCTCTCAATCAAATTTGTGTTAATATTCCAAGCAACAGACAATGCACAGTCAACAACACAGAAGAGCTGGATGTGTCCCACTCTGCGTGAGAAAAGCGTCATAGCATGAAAAAAGATGGGGGGGGGGATATAAGGATGTTGACACATTGGACTGATATGGTCGGTGGCTGGTGGTCATGCTTGATCCTGTGGGTGAGTGAAATTTCTGTTTTCGATAAGCAGGTCAATGAATCTCGCTGAAAAAGGGATTGATGCGTAGTCATATATCAGTCAGTTGTCGAGAATGTTAGATGAAAAAATATTGAATAGTTAGAGAAAGTCAATAATTGAAGCAATAGATATTGTATTCGTAATAACCATGCCTACCTATCCTTTCCTTGCCGCCAATTTTAAGTTCCAAGAGCGTAAAGTAAAAAAAAATTAGAAAATCGATTTAGCCTATATTAGTGGAAATAGCTTGCTAACGAAAGACCCGTTCAGAAGTTTATGCATGCTAAGCTTGATTCTAGTCTCATAATTTTTCTAGCATTCTGGGTCAGTCATAACAAATGGCTAAGCAAAAAACGCCGGAAATCAGTTAATCAAAAAGGACAATAGATTATTTTTGATATAAGCTTAATGACACCGGTCCGCCACGAAATTCATGTTTGTGAAGTTCGGTTCAGACCTCATAATTTTTCCAAACATTCTGTGACGGCAAAACTTTTTTGAGCGAAAACTGCAAAAAATCAATAAATCTATCAAAGCAATCGGTTGTTTTGGACAAAATGACTTATAAACACGCGCCTGCATCATTCAAATGCGTTATACCCTTCTTGTTTATCGACCTGATACTGGATCAAAGTTGCTAATAAGACATTTTCCTCTGAAATCGAATCTCAATAAAAAAGATACAAACGCGCAGCAAATTGCCGCCTACGCTACTCTTCGGTGCTCAGAACACATGCGTCTTTTGAATGAGTTGAAACTTCTTCTATTTTTCAGGGCGGAGAAAACTTGATAGGCAAAAAATGAAAAAAAAATCAATAAATCAGTAGGAGCAACCCGTGTGTCCCGAACAAAAGGCGCATTAACACACCTCCTCCCTATACATTAGGTTTGCCAAATTTGATTCAGATTCCTTAGCTTCTTCTATCCTTTTTGGGCGAACATACAAATTTGAGCAGAAACTGCAAAAAATCAATAGATCGATGGAGTCAAACGGTGGACCCAGAATAGAAAGGCTTATTAACATACACCCCACCCAATGCATTTGCCAAATCTGGGCCGGTAGTAAACCTGTCGAAACGCGCAGCTCAAACTCAGAGTTAACTCAGAGTTAACTCTGAGTTAACACGCACCTTTCAGGGACCATTAACACCTGCATAAGCAAGCAAATTGGGGAAAGAGTTATATGGCAGGATACCCCGCAAAACGTACTTTATGCCAAGTATGGAAACGTAGCGTAATTCGTTCCACGCGAGACGCTACGCAACGAAACGCGCAGCTCAGCTGCGCGTTAACTCTGAGTTTGCTGCGCGTTTCAGCCGCCCGCGAAACTCGGAGTTAACTCTGAGTTTGGTTAGAGAAAGAGAAATAGTGCGTAAACGCAGAGGTCCAGAAAAAAGTCCTCCGGGGTAGATTTTGCTCTGAGTTTCATGAAGCATGATGGGGGTATCATGGTGCACCGTTGAACACAAAAATTTGAAATTTTGTAAAATTTTGGTCCCGGGGGTTATCCGACGCGCTGATCATGAATCCGATGCTCGTTTTTCGCCATTCGCCCGCATAAGGGAATTACGGTAGGGATACGGTAGTTGGGCGAAAGTCATGAAATTGGCTCAAACTCGGTACAGTGGGGTTTTTTGGCACGCTGATAGCGACTATGATAGTCATTTTTCGCCATTCGCCCATGTAGCGCGGTTACGGTAGGG
The DNA here is from genome assembly GCA_958299035.1 of Cylicocyclus nassatus. Lineage (NCBI taxonomy): Eukaryota > Metazoa > Nematoda > Chromadorea > Rhabditida > Strongylidae > Cylicocyclus > Cylicocyclus nassatus. The sequence goes on along the minus strand of CATQJL010000001.1, from coordinate 91,979,381 downwards.
TATCTGAGGGTGACACCCCTGCCACACAGAGTCTTACCAGTACTCGGCGTATGCCCGAAACTGCTTAAAAAGTGTCCGAGCGCTTGCTGAAAGTATAGTCAGCGCTCGCTGAAAGAAATTATTTGCCGAGCGCTTGCAAAAAATACTGTATTCTGCCCGCTGGCAGAATATGCGACCGTAAAGGAAGTGCCGCCAGCTGAAGGTTTGGCTACGCCCTAAAATTCTGTTGACCGCTTGCAGAAAAGCGCGAGTTTGCAGACCGCCTGCCCCCGGGGATTATCTGAGAATGGGCTTTAGAATCCAACTTGGTGGTGCATCACTAGCATGATATTAAGTGTATTGATTTTGAAGATTGCTCACAATCAAAGGAAACATAAATAATTATTTTTAAACAATTGAAAACCACTAAAGTTTTTCTGTAAAAGCTAAAACAATAAAAAGTTTAAATACAAATATGCAGCTCCATTTCCCAAGAAAGTTGATCAAAACACTTCTTTATGTTTCCATTGAATGTGAACATTCCTTGAATTCAGTAAAATCAATATCATGCTAGTCATGCACTATCAAGTTGGATTCTAAAGCACATTATGCATTGAAACTTCAATAGCTTCACATTTTTAAGCGCTCATAACGTTTTCCAAAAATCGGCATCGCAGATACAGAAGAGAGATTTGGAATCAGCTCATCAAGATGCATTTAATGGTATGCAGTTCATGCTAGTCTGCCACCTTAAGTTGAGATCGTTCCCTTGTAAGTCACGTACGAACAAGAAACATTTGGAAAAGACGATGAGTCGAGCAAGCGACAGATCTAAAAGCAATACGCTTTCCCACTCGCGTGCCATTTTTGCTGCCTGCGTCAAGAACACGTCGCTTCAGCTCAGGGAATCCCTCACCGATGCTGGGTAATATAGCTTATAGAAATATATAGGGCATTGCCAGATCGTGCTATAACATTGCTCATGCAGAATGCCACAAGCCTCAAACCAGTTAACAACCCCGTACTTTTCAAAATTGCTTCAGGTAGCTAAAATCTAACATCTGATAGCAGGAAAGCGTTTAGCGGGAGAAAGAAAGCTGAGAAAGCTCAATGCGCAAGCAATGGCCGCAAACCGGCGACCGTCACGATAAGGCAAGGCCCTCAGTTACGTCATACTTTCTATAGCTAAATGATGCTGTGATATTCTTAGCTGAAATATACGGATATTGACGCCGTAGAAGAGATTTTCATGAGTGGAATGTGAACTTTTGGGACGACAGTATGAACTCTCCAATGCGAGAGTAAATTTTTTTAGCTACTGCCTGTCACTATTCATTGAGTCCGCTACCCTTTGTATGGGGTATAATACATTATTACCGCATAAAGTTTGTTTTTGTGACTGTGGCGTCGATTATTCACTTATGACGCTGAACAATATCGTTTCATTTTTGGGTTGCGGTCACTGATCTATGTGATTCAAGCAAGTGCAAATTTATTGTGACCTTATGCATCGAGAGTTCATAAATTTTGAGTTGCCGCCAACTTTCTGCGACCAGATTATTAGCATTTGTGGATAATTGGTCTCTCTGCAGGCGAATACTGATTGATTAGAATTCAAGCTTGTGCAAGTGCTATTGCACTTCAAACTTTTTTGCTTTAATTACTCAGGTGCACCAAAGACCTAGTAGGAATAATCTTTTTGGGATAGAACAGTCACTAAGTCCTTTTCCTAGCCCATCCTGAGGCATCACATGATCGCAAAAATCAAAATTTTCTGACCTGTTAAATACGGGAAAAGTTTTTGGGAGAACCAAATTTCGACTTGCTTGGTTACATTTGAAAAAAAGCTGATCTTCTTTTCTTTAGTTTTAAATTCCAGATCTATTCTTTGTTAAAATGTTCAAGGAAAGTTTTCAAGACGTACTGAAAAAATCAGGTACAGAAGTTATGCCTCAAGTAATTTCATGCGGAATAAGCCATATTTCCTGTATTCAAATTAGGTACCGGACTACCATTCAGTAAAAATAAGCTCTACTAATTCATTTAAGCATCAGCGCCAACTTTGATTTACGCAAAGTTCGGAGCCAAAATGGAGAGTTCAAATTTCTAAAAATTGAGAAGTAGTTAGAACTTTGTCCCAATCTTAAATCCAACATTCGCTGGCATACATACAAAGTTGCTGTACTTTTCCTTGAGTTGAAATCGAAAACAAACTTCTTTTTTATGTTTCTACCAAAACAATGCTTTTTCCCACACTTCCCACACTGTTCTACCTGCCTTTGGAAGCACAGCCGTGAATTTTCGATCTTCCACAAGAACTGGCCTTTAAGAATTTTCGAAGTCAGCACTCCTTAATGAGATTTGTTATGTCTCGATAAAAATCAAAGATTAGCTATTGTGAAAGGCAGTTTCACGGTGGTACTTCTGACGGCTTGTAGTATACAACTGCTTGTGGAAACAGCTCATTATTGCTTTGGTAAACTTCATTTTTCAATTTCTAGCCCCGACAGAAATACAGCAACCTTTTATGTAACTGTCTGATTTGTATTGTCTAGGTAAGGTAATGAGAGAGCAGTATCATTATTTTAACGGAGTTATGGTCTCATCGATTTCTTGGGCTTTTGATTTTTCTGTTTTTGGCTCCAAACCTCGCATGGATTGAAGCTTGTGCAAATGTACTAACACTCTCGAGCTTCTTTGCTTCATCGAATAATCCCTATCAACTATGGAGCAATGTGAACTGTTGCGATAAAAATTGAGTTTGGTGGTTTGGTGCAAAAATTCATGTGTCTATTACACGCTGTCTGACCACTGAAATCTCTCTTCCTAGAAAGATTTGCAGTCTTCGAGTAGCACTCTGTAAGCTGCCTTCAATTTATAATATTAGGTTGGCTAATAAATAAGTTCGTTTTGACATGCAAATTCAAAGCTTCATAACAAATCAAGTAACAGCTATTCATCTAAGATTTTTTCGTGAGAAGATAGCCTCAAGCCTCTACTCTTAAATATTGAATAGCCAAGTTTTTGTGTTGGCAAAAACGACAGTTATAACCTTATATGGTCAGACTTCTAAAAAATCGTTTTTCTGACTTTCTAACTTTCGTTCTCAGCCTGCAGTGAGTACACAGACGAGAAATTTGGTGGCTGGGTACATACAGCCTCTGGCTAGGTGATGAACCACAATAGAGATTGTGACCTGCTGTTTCTGAATTTCTGCAGTCAAAATTGTGAAAATTTGCGGGCATTTGCGCGCGAAGGTCAAATTTTGGGCATTCCAGATAACTCGAATTTGGGTATCTATGGCAATGCAAATGGTTGGAAATTCAAAAATTTGCTGTGCAGGTAGCGAATCTACACTTTACACCTGACTTCAGTTCGTTTTTAAGAGCGTGATTTTTCGAAATTCTGAGGAAAAAACCGGACCAATTTTCTTTCCCTCGTCATTTCGTTATCAAAAAAATTATTTTTGAGAAAATAGAGTTAACCTTTTGATTCTCCTTGATTTGCTCTTTCCAGTGGTACCATACATACACAGAAAAACTGATTCGTGACAATTCTACAAACCGCTAAAAACGACCGAACTTATTTTTTTAGCCAACCTAATAGTATAGAGGGATTCACTAATCGTTTTTTCCTACTGCAGAATTACGTTAGGAACTTTCAAACAATGCCTTTTGAATTAGCTGCAGTTAGTTTCAGAGATCCGGAAAGTGCGCTATCCAACCTCGAATTTTGCTGAAACTTTGCACAAAAAGGTTATGAGACGTTGTGAACACGAAATTGAGATTCATGAAGTGTGCTGGCACATTTTTTGAAGGCTTGCGATGGAATACGATACGGGGGTCAAGATCTATGAATTAACTTATAGAAATGGGTTACTCGATATGGATCACGAACACCATATTCAATTCTTGCAATAGATCCATAGAGGGGGGAATCACGGTAAGCTTATAATATGTGATCATACCGCACTGGTACGCTGTAGTTTGTGCAGGGGTTATAATGCATGCCAATCAGTAAAATATTGAGAATTACGCACGTTAGAGCCATTTTTCACGGTCACTTTGACACAGCAAATTGGTCAAAATTCCAAATTTTGCTAAAAACTTTGTCAAAGGTAAAACACGATTATGAGTAAATTTTTGGCTGTGAGAAAAACCTCTTTTGTCTTTCTCGGTGACTTAAGTAGATAGCGTACGATGAACTTAACGCAACCGATCCCTTTCGGAGCTACCGATGTCACATTAATTATCAGCATGCTGAGAAAAATGTAGACAAAGATTTAGTAAGCTTAGGAATTTGACCAACCTATCGTACCGTTACCTCGGAAAATGGTCCTACCATGCGTAATTGACATATCATTCGGCATACCATATAGGGTCAAATTATAAAATACTCTACGAAGTTGCGACGACGGTATAAAGAAACACTAAGTAATTTGACTCCATACCCTAAACCTCCTTAACTCCACCATGGCGCTATCGCAAGGAATGATTAGGATGTTCAGCATGTTAGATAGCTCTCCTATATGATTTACAACAAGTTTCGAGGTTTGAAACCCATACCCTATGCCTACAGCAATTTTCGAAAGAGCCGCACATGAAAAAAATGTCATTTCCGTAATCAGTCGATATACCCCCTTTGTTCAACTCTCAGCGCTGCGGTTTTGCATTTTATTCTGGAATAGTATCCGAAAAGTGGTGAGCAAGGTTTCAGGCAAGCTAATTTCACTAATTGTCACCTACATTATTTTTACGCTGAAGTCTATATGTGAAGTCCAGAGATGAAGGTTTTAAGAAACACTGAAAAAACATTGGCTATGGTAAACTTGGCATGATTTTTTAATGAACTTAGAGCCAGCGATCTGATTAGCCTAGTGTAAAAGTTTTTGGTTATTTTGTTTCCTTTCCAGAACGAAATATGGCTTTTATGGCACAAACCCTCTTTAAATGGTTTCTACCATGTACAGCAAGAAAGCTGATCGATAATTCGTCCATACTTCAAATCTGAATCGAATTATCTGCTACAAAACGCTACTTGAAGTCCGTTAAAAGATTTTGTGGGAAGAGAAAAAACGGTCAAATAGTGTGAACATACCTTTGAGACACCCTATATATAATGAAAGGGCCCAAAGAAAGTAGTAGCGCGGCAGACCCGAACGCGACAAAAGTTCAAATTTTAGATGTTTGTGTGCAGAAAAGGCTTAGCTTGAGGTGTATACGCATGAGTGTATCACTGTCAAAGCATTTCTATGGTATACAATGCGCTGAATGCCCCTCCTGAATATTTCGTAAATGTACTCCGCACTCGTGGAATAATCAAGCTTTTACGTAACACTCGCACTTCTAATTTGCACTCTAAAATCATCTTATACGTTCCAAAAGTCCAGTGGGCTTCCTCGAAATTATCTTTTCATTTTCTGAGGTTTTTGCACCCGCCCACTTTTGTGTTGGATTTTCCTTTTCTCCTGCGCACAAGCTCATAGTTTGACCACTAGCTATCAAAAATCAAAATGATAGTTTCCTTGGCCAAATGGGTTGGATCAATAAACGCTGAGTAATGGCTTTAGATAACGGTTACTTTGCATACAATGACTACTACAAATTAGCAAAATAATGTCAAATGTAAATGATGAAGCCTCGTACCTTCAAAGGAATAACGTAAATACATCATTCCTTCAAAGGTACAAGGTGTTGCCAAACCTAAATGGTAAACCGGTAAATCCGCAACCTTAAGGCCAGCATTTGCAATTCCAAGCAAAATTTTGCCGCTTACTTACGCTAATTTGTCTCGCTGATTCCAAAAATGTAGGTTGGAGGCGCAAGACTGTCGAAAACAGCTTCTCCCATGGCACTCTGATTTAGAAGGTATGGACGCACAGTCCGAAGTCAAGATACCGTTGTAGGATCGTTTGATCATATGTGTGTTCAATAGCAGGTCTGCTCCAATGTTTGTCAGGTCTGTTCAAGGCTTGGAGAGTTAGGCTGGTGGATACCTACCAATAACCGCTCCGTTATCCTCAAGCAATAGCAGTCCCCTATTCACCTGGCATCGCAACTCCCATATGTAGTCGTATAATTTAGACTCGCATTTGGACATGTCTTTTTTCGTTGTTATGGGTATACTATCCCGTACTTTCTCTTGCTCACTCATCGAAGTACGAGCGCTTTCTCTGTTGTTCTTTGAATGCCTAGGACGACTGGCCCTATACTGCCAGTACTGACAGTATTTCCAATAAAACATCTTGGTTTATAGATACAGGTAAAGATAAATAGCTTGCTCTGGATTGCAGTTGAAATCACGTGAGTCCGGAATGTTTTCGGGCAAATTTAGGCTTTGTAAACGTGCTTTCTCGCTCTGGCTTTAGCTGCTCAGATGAAGGGGGGGGGGGAGGCTGTTGTCCCAAACAACCTCCACTTTACGAAAACGCTTTTTCAAGTAGCTCACACCAATAGTAATGATTCGAGCGAATGCTAGAAAAAGAAAACATTATCATCAAGCCCATTGGCATCCGTCGTTTTCAAATTATCGATAAATAATAAATAATAACCAAAATTTATATGGACTAATGTGCTAATGTTATGTGAAAATTGTCGGTAACAAACGAGTTCACGCAAACTAATTGATTGGATCATACTTTTTTTGCTTTTTGTAAGTTAATGCATTTCAAGTATCATTACATATAGTCGCAACAAAACATCAGCTATGACGGTGCTTTACGCTGAGCTCACTCCTCCAGCGAGGATAAAAGTTAAATTAAAGGATACCTCCTGCTTCAGAATGTACTGTAGAAACTTGACGGCGACTACAGCAAATTGTAAAAAAAAAACAACATTGCTACTGTGACTGCGATATAGGAGTAGGCATGCAATAAGCTCTGCAGTCCACAGTAGGAGCATTATTACGCAGCAGTTCACGGCTCACTGATACCTGTGTGCCAGAGCTCGTGCATTCTCGCATCTAATGACGCACTCCACCCATCATGCGGAAAAGAGCGGTGGCACTTTGTTGTTGTTGTATTTGACAAAATTGTGCGGTAATCGAGTACAAAAGGGTTTGAGGAGTTTGTGGATATTGGATATCATCCAAAATGTGGTTTTTCTGTTTGCTCATTGTATGTTGTACTTTTTAAAACATAATGACTAATGGTTGTCACTCAGATCTGGTCACAACATACTGGTTCTTTTGCCAAAGGTGTTCCGAAAGACTTCTGCTGCTATGGTTTCTATGCTTTTATAGACAAGAAGTATTGCATACTTGGTCCCAAAGAGCCTTTTACAGAAAGTATCGCAATGAGTCTCCAACGTGTGTGCCCAGGTACAATTTTGGTAAGAATTTGGTTAGAACTTGATAATAGCTTTGAACGAGAATCTTTACGCAACTAGTTGCTTGGATTTGATAACCTCCAGGTTGATACGAATGAAAATTGCTTTCTTTGCAACACTGATCAACAGTTCTTTCCAACATTCAGGGAGTTTTCAGACGTACAACCCAAGGATGATTTGCACGCTTCGATCTGCTTTGAAGCAAAACTACTATGATGAGTATAATCAATATGGAGAAGATGAAATCTATAGGATACAGTAGTAAGTCATAATTTTAGCGTTCCTCATAGCTTTTATGCATGGTTGAATTACAGCGGCGATGGTATCGTTAAAGGTCCCGATGAAGCTGCAGCGACTTTCGCGTTTTTATTCCAAGACGGCTTTTGCAATGTGGGATAAGTTTCTACACATGATAGAATAACATCGTTCTCTCCCAGCTGGAAAGCAAGCGGAAGCCTAACTGCTTATATGTGCGGCTTCATTAGTCATCCCACAGTTTTTGAGTTTTTTTTCATTCCTATAGAGGCTCTGTGCTACATTATCTCACAACTGAATTGATATTCTATAGAGCAGAGCAAGCCCTGCGAGAGATGTGTTCCGCAAAATCCTACATGTCAAAGCCAAAAGTAATAAGAATTAGTCAAAATATCAAACTTGCTTTAGTTTAATGCGGACCTCAAACTTGCTCACGCAAACTCTCATCAAACATTTACTCCATGTGCAAATAGCGAAAATAATAAAAAGACTGAAAACTTATTTTTGCTATTTCTAAAATTTAAAAATTAATTTTCTAAGTACTTTTAAAATTTCTTGAAAATTACAACTCGGGATAAATAAAAATCCACGGTTATTCTTTGAGAGAGTGTGGTACAGAATACTCATAAGGCAGCTTAGCACTGCTTTGAGAGAAGCAGATAGTTTTTGTTCCATAAGTTTCTAGTTGAAAAGCGAACTTCACGTGGATAAAACGTGGATCGCTGAAAAAAATTTGTGAGGCAAACTAATAATAGCAAAAAAACGCAAAAAGCTATTCCTTAGAATACCGTAAGTTTTCACATTATTACATGTCTGCATTGCTACCCTTACATAGCTGGGAAAAGAACGTACTAGTCTTTGTCGATCGTTACAACTGCTAGATTCAGGAGAGAGAGTTATTCGTCGAAGGTGCAATGTCACTATCGTGAGAACACAAGCAGTAAAAATGAAGTTTACTATCATTGCTGTAAATAGTATCTTTGACCGAAAATTAAAGGAGATTTTGCAGAGCCTCTGGACACATCCAACCGTCGTCTGCGGAGTGTACACTGGAGAATGGTGGGGATTTGGTGACCTGACATTTCTCTACTGCTATCTGAGAGGCGCAACTAGCTGACATTGGCTGTTTGCTTTCTAATTTCTTTTTTCTTTTTTAGGCGTTCTATGTGTACCAAAATGAAATAAACAAGAAATAATAAAAAAATATCATTGATATATGGAAATTCAAGATGTTTTTTTTTTGAAGTAAATGTTTCGAAGTTGTAATTGATTGATCTTCATAACCCTGAGCATGAGTAACAAGATCTAATCAAAGATCAATGTATTAGGTTGGCACATAAGTAATGCAACTTTTTATATAACTTTTGTCTATTTGAACGTAGCGCATCCATTTTTTGGCAACATAAGGAATATGATGTAAGCTTCTAATGCACGCATTTTTGCCGAATTTTACCATCTTATGTAAGGATTACGGTAAGTTTACGGTACTATGGGAAAAATTTTAGAATGTATCAAATTTTGCTGAAACTTGGCCAATAGGGCTTATTTGACATGCTGATCACAAAAATGAGATCCGTTTCGCATGAAAAGGCCTCGTTCGTGAGATCAAAAGATAAATTTCATTTTAGCGACAAATGAATATGATATTCGTGTTTATCGCATAGGATTGTTTAACTTCTCAAAGGTGCCCCACCTTAATTTGTGTTTAATTTTCATTTCTTTTTCACTGATTCCAATGTGCCAACTTCCATCTACATGCTGCCTATAATTGCTTTTTCATATGTTTGAATCAGGTTTCGTAGGGCTTCATGTTTGCCAAAAAATCGTGAAACCTCGATTTTCAGCAGTTTTCAAAAAATGCTTAGATTTTTTGTACTACGTTATCAAAAATCAAACGGTTTGCGCAGAGTTGCAGCTTACATCACGATCTACATGACGCCAGAAAATGAGATTGCTACATAAAATAGGAAAAAAGTTATGGGAAAAGTTGCAAAACTTATGTGCCAACCTAATAAATATAGGGGCATAGCGGCGCTCCAAGGCGAGTGTAATATACATCTCATCTCAAAAGGCCGCGGACACCAGTATCGTTCCCGTTTAAGTTGGCTATGAAATAGTGTCGTTTGCTTTGCGGCTCGTGCGGACAAGTTTTCTGTTCAATGTGTCTAGTATCTCTTCTAAGATTAGTTCAATTGGATTTCAAAGCTACAGTTCCTTGGAGTGAAGTTTTCTGCAATGAAAAAAGGCATGGAAACGCAAGATAATTTGATTCCTTGCGGAGAAAAATTTCGAATCCTATTAGACTGTAACGAGTTTTGCACGTATATCCTATATCTACATGGCGACGATCAACTGTCACTGTTAGATGATTAGCCGTTCACCCCAATTTAGTGGCATGCTCATGTTTCGGTTCGCAATGACCAGTATCAGGTTGTCCGCAAAGGTAACAGTGCAGGCAATATTACGCTCCGTACCGAGACACGATTGATAAAATTGTAACCCCTTTTTTTAAGCCTCAAAAAGAAAGCTAGCTTGCATTCAGAGATCAGCGATTGAGCCATTGAAATGTAATTTTGTGGCATTTTATTGCTAAATAGAAAAATGGTGTGTTTTGAGCGTTTCCCGTAGGTCGTAGTACATTGTCGTGAACGTTTATAATTGGAAAACACAATTTTTGAAACGGGGCGGAGAAAGATTTTATTGGAGACAGGAAACTTCTAAATTTATGAATAAATCTACAATTCTTTCGCTCCTTGCTCCTGTCCCGTTTATTTGGGCATGAAATGTGTACTGCGCGCTCCATTGAAATTGATTCCTCAAGTTTGGCAAACATAATCGCAAGAAAATTGCTTACCCATCGAATTCTCCACTCGGCACAGCCGCCACCTTCGACTCCGAAGTACACGCTCTGATTAGCTGCTCCACCCCCACCGCCACCGCCACCACCGCTCGAAGCACTGCAGAAATGGTAATAGGCTGTGACTTTTGGAGGCCACTTCTAACTTACACAGGTTGTATAGCGGCCTTTGTGAAATCACTAACTGGTCTGATTGCAGTTCTCGTCAAAAACTGGAGGGATTGCTGTCTTCGTTGTGTCACCATAACAGGGCATCCCAGTCCTTGTAAAATCTGATACTGGTCGAATTGCAGTTTTCGCTTCGTCCACTTGTCCTATGGCAGTCTTTGTAAAATCTGACACCGGTCGTATGGCAGTTCTCGTTTCATCGGAAACTGAGCGAATCGCTGTCTTGGTGAAGTCAGCACCGCCACCGGGTTTGACGGTTCCAATCGTAGTTCTAGGTTCGACTTCTGTTGTTCCACCTTCTTTACCGGCGCTAGCGGGAACGCTGAAAAGTAACTGCAGTTTAGGGCCACAATCGCAATTTTCATAAGAACTTCCGAGAAGTCTCCTCTTCCATCACCGCCACCTCTCCACCGCCACCGCCTCCACCACGGTGTCCGGCGTGCAGTAGACATTTTGAGCTCTAAACTTTATTTTCTTAACTTTTTCATTACGGAATCATGCACGAACTGATCCTCCTCCGCCACCGCCACCACTGGCTCCTGGCATCATGTATTGGCTGACAGCACCTCCGCCGCCGCACCTCCACTACTTCCACTGAAAAGTTAATCCTGTACGTTGATTAGTATAAACATATAGTATATGGACAAATTGTGAACAAACCCATATCCTCCTCCACCGCCGCCACCTCCGCCGCCTCCTGCTTCTCCGGCTCCTTTAGATGCTCCCGGCATGAAGTATACACTTTGTGCACCTCCTTTGAAGAAAAGATTTTGAGCGGCTCAGTTCAGATAGGTAGGTACTAGTATGGAGAGTGTCTCTCAAAACGCAAAGATGGTCTGCTCAGCACATAATTTCGCTGACGTTTTTTCCCAGGATTAATCGACTTTCAATTGCACGCGAAAGTTTTGTTATGCTCTAAGTGCCTCGCAGTCTGGGAGCGGATTTAGAGCTTCATTGAAGGCCCGGCTCCGACCAAACTGAGAGCATTGCGTCGCAGGTAACAAAATTAGAATGTGTGCTGGTTAACACTTTTGAACTTTTTTTTCAGCATTTTATTCGATGTTCTATAAAGAGTGCATATGCTTTGAAACTTCTTACACCGCTAGTTGTCTTCTTTAAGGTAGAGGAACGAACACCTCAAATAGGCCCCTCCTCCGCGAACTGCTGGTCCTTTGCTCTACAGTCGTGTATCGTCTTAAGACCGGTATTTCGCGGAGGCGGTGTCTAATTGAGATGTTCGTTCTTTTACCCTTTTCTTTGTTTCAAATTCCCCGAATGAAACAAAGGAGGCTTCAAAATGGAAATCCAAGAGTCAAAAAACAGTTTTGGCAATTTTTTTGTTTCTGTTTGCGCGTTTTTCATTTGATCAGGCAACTAATCAACAAACGACAGCTAGCTGATCATTGGAAGGTAACATCAGCGGGCCGAATTTCATTTCAATTCATTTATTACATGGGGGGACCCATGTCAGGTAACAAACAAATGACAGTAAGAAAAAGTATCAAGTGAAGTGTTATACCCAGAATAACAACATCAAACCGTGTTAGTAAAAACATCAACTATCGGACTGCAGATAATCCTTCAAAATGTTTTTGAATAAAGAAAGCTTGGCAGGAAATGCCCTTTTTCTTAAGAGCGAATCCATATCGTGAATAATGCGACATGTAAAAAAAATTCGCCTAACCACTAGCCTTGCCCTGGAGATAATAAGTTTTCTGGGACCACCTCTGGTATTGGATGGTCTAGTTGGAAAAAACTCCAAAAAATCCAATTCGCAATTTCCAAACACGATTTTATGGGCCATTATAAGGTCATTTTTACGTCTTCTATTAGCAAGGGATGTCAAACCCAATTTCTTGTCACGAATCTTGCTATTAGGAATAAGATCATACGCAAAACCCAAAGTGCGAACAAATAGCTTTCGTGTAAAACTTTTCTGAACATTTTCCAAGCAATTTATAGTCTTACACAGATGAGGGTTGTATATCACAGTCCCATATTCTAACATAGGTCTGATGTAAGTCTTATATGCTTTCAAAAGAATCCCTGTGTCCTTCGTTGAGAACGCTCTAGATAAGTTATAGACCGCTCTCATTGCTTTATCCGCAGTAACCTTGCAGTGCTCCTCAAAAGTAAGCCTCCTATTTATCAAGAATCCAAGGTCTCTGACAGACCCTATTGCCCGAAGAACTGAATTTCCTAAAGAGTAACTAAAATTAGAAGTACGGTTTTTAAGGACCAATGCTCATGAATTTGGTTTTTTCTATTGAAATTGGCAAACTCCATTCTTGCGACCATTTATAAACGCCGTCTATCGCTTCTTGCAGGCGCCTGCGATCACCATCGTCGATAACCGTGGTGTACAGCTTAAAATCGTCTGCGAACGCACTGCAAGAAACTGCATGCTTTGTAGGTATAGCGTGCGTCATAGGTGTAAATGTTGAACAGAATAGGAGACAGGACTCCTCCATGGGGCACCCCGCTACCCATAAGTCTGGGCTCAGAGAACGTGTTATTTATACGGACAAGAAATATCCTATCTTCAAGAAAAGCTTTGATCCAGTCGACAATACGAGGATGTAATCCCACATTCCTTAGTTTTTGAACTAGCTTGATGTGGTGTACCTTATCAAAGGCCTTAGTGAAATCCAAGTAGATTACATCCGTATTGAGGCCTCTATCAAAGTTGAGCGTCCATTCATTGAGTGATGGCAACATCGCAGTAGATGTGGACCTACCACGCTGAAACCCGTGCTGTGAAGGAGAAATAATGCCATGGTTATTCAAGTGTTCAACAATATGTTTCTTCAGAACTTTTTCAAATAACCTGGCAAAGACTGAAGTGATACTACTGAAAATTTTTTGGACAGGTTTAAGGTTTCTTTTTCGGAATGGGCGTTACATACGAGGTGCGCCATCTCTTGGGGACTTCAGCCCTAGTTAGACTCATATTGAACAAAAATTGTAGTGGACCAGCAATTATATGCGCAATGGACTTAATGAATTGGAGAGGTAACATGTCGGTAGTGAGAGATGAAGACCTGGGCCAAGTAATCAACAATTTATAAATTTCTTCACTATAAAACCATGGCCCCTCCTCCATCACTGCACACACTGGACTAACAACCACGTCATCTGAAGCCTCATCTGAGAAGGCTTTTTCAAAAACACTAGCAAAACATTCAGCTTTTTCGTAGTCATTGATCAATACGGATCCATCATCAGATAAGATCGCACCAATTCTACTCTTTTCCTTAAGCCTAGAGCTGACAAATCTGTAAAAAAGAAGTTTATTTCCGGAAGAAATAACCTTCTTTTCAGCGACTGAATTGTACTTTTTCAAACGTTTGGTGAAGATGGCGTCAAGACGTCGAAATTGTTCCCAGTAAAAATCATTTCCGGTGCTTTTTTCCCTTTATCTCTCTTATAGTGAAGCCTCCTCAGGTACGTTGGTAGCACCGTAGCGTGCAGTGGAAGTGAGACCCATGGGACAAAGAGATTTATAGCATGGTGGAGTATATTTATAAACAGCTCAGACATGGCATTGACTGTAGCGGCCGCGTTAAGAGAGCCGTACCAATCAATACCGCCAAGGTAGGCAATAAGTCCCTCATTATCAGCATGTTTAAAATCCCTGCGCATGACATAGTTCTATGCTCAGCATAGCTTTGAAGAATGAATTTAACTGTAGGATCACTTGTACCCAGTGGAGCATCAACTCTCACCCCTTTGACAAGACAAGAATCATTGGTGAATACTAAATCTAGCTTATGTTGGCCCAGCGTATTAGAACATACTTTTTGAGAAAGCCCAAATTGATGGCACATATGAACGAACTGTCTGGCAGCGCTATCAAGTCGCGCGGGCATCATAGTAGCGTGGTATGACCAGTCAATACCAGGGAAGTTGAAATCACCCATTAGGAGCAAAGAACTGCCGGTACTGAGAAGGTCCGTAAGTGCCTTGATCATTTGCTTAGTCTTATTTATTGCACAGAAGGGAGACCTGTAGACCAAGATAACACGAATCGCTCTGTACCCAACAATATCAGAACATATAATTTCGTAACCATCAGGTACAGATTCATTAAATACCAGATAAGAGTTAAGATTCTTCCGAATAACTAGAAGCACACCACCGCCCCGCTTACCCACACGGTCGCATCGGTGCACTATGTAATTCTCAAACCCACCGAACATTGAACTGTCACTAATTTTTTCATGCAACCAAGTTTCAGTTACTCCCCCAATGGCAAGGTCATTGTTCATCATATGATATGTAAAGCTCTCAATATTCCTGCTAAGAGATCGTATATTAACTAAGATACATTTCAAAGAAGATTCGGCAGTCCGCGGAAGGTTCATACATTTAAAGCATTGGAGGAACAATTTGGTTGAGTATGCATCAATACAACATCCGACATATTCATAGCTTCGGTGGCATCCGTGCTTGAGCGAACCGAGTTAACAGTACACTCAACACGGGTGTTACGACGAGCTTCTCTATCCCTTCGAAGCTTGTCCCTCTCTTCCTTAGGAAGTGAGGGGAGTATAAATATCCCATGTTGGAAGGGAAATGATTTCATTTGTTTGACTCGTCGTAACACAGTGCCGGTAAATTACGAATTTGGAAGGACGACTTTCAATAACCTATTATAAGTGCGGTGGGGTTTACCCAACCGATAAACGGAAACCGGCCAACAATCGATTCCTAGGTTGTCAAATATCTGACCTACACAAGAATAATCATGAGAAACACGAGAACTACTATTGACACTTCTATCCTCAGGAACGCCGATAATTACAATCGAACGACGTCGCTCAACTTCATCACAAGGCAAAAAAGCTTGGTTTGAAGAGGAAGAATGGTTTGGAGGAACCTCATTGCAGTTAGGGTTTTCGGGGCTGCGGGCGGCAATGAGAGATCGTAATCGATCGTTGTCTTTTCTCAAAAGATCGATCTGTGCATGCATACTATTTAACTGCTCATGCAACTCACGGTTGACCTTTAGTAGTTCATCTCCTTGTTCTCTTGTCTCCAGAAGATACGTGATAATCATTCGTGCATAAATGGGGATGTTCTCGTCCTTGGCCATTTCTTTAGCAGAAATGTCCAAATCGGGAGAAGTGCCAGGAGAATCGAAGTTGATCTTTCGCTTTTTAAGCCGATCGATTGGTTGTAGCGGGAATGACGGCGTCTCCGACATGGCAAAACAGAATCCGAATAGACCAGCAAGAATTCCGGGGAATGGGATATAAGGGGAGCCACTCGAACCTCAATACGAGGGCTAGATCCAGAATATAGCGTATGAAAGACTGAAGAATGCCTGAGCGGATGGGTAGATGGGACAACCGGCGGAGCTCAGAGATAGGCAGCCGCTCGGTGGCAGGTCAGGGCATCGAAAATGTTAAATGAATTTGTTTTTTTTTTGAGAAGTGGGAGCAAAAAAATTTTTCAAATGAAGGGTGACGTTAGTTACGACTTTGTGGGATGCTTCGGGCTCAAGCGCCCTTTAAAAATAGGCTATTTCTAGGAAAATTTATGGAAATACTTTAATTATTCACGAGTGACCGAATTTTTGCACGTTTCTCCAATTCATGTTTACGTTCGACATATTGACAAGATGGTGCTAGTCAATCTCTTCGCTCTTTCGTTGACTAGCTGACGTCATTTTCAACTGCGAGCAGAGCAGTTTTTTGCAGCGTTTGTTCACTCTCGCTTCAAGTGTGTGCTTCTCAGATTGCAAATTCGAGCGGTAATAAGAACCCGGTACCTTGTGAACGCAACCCATATATTCTGAATATTTTCTGAACACGATGCTCCCCTTCAAGCCTCTCCTCAGTGGAAATAATGTATGTGTGAATAGATGAATTTACTGCGCGATATCATCAAGGGTTAGGTCCTTGACTAAATAGTTGGCTATAGTGTAGTGGATGCCGGTAGCGAGTAAACGGTATGAGTAGCGTTGTGAAGTGAACCGCGAGAAAGTAATCGCGTTGAGAACCGGTTTCGCTACCAAAGCTCCACCTCTACAGGACAGAAAGGAAACGACTCGAAAATGTGTCCAGAAACACCTTCAGTATAACTATTAGGTTCGAAAAAAAGAAATTTGTTTTTATAGCAAGTTAATAAGACAAATTTTAGAAAAATATATGAAGGGTATCATTCGATGAAGCAAAGAAAGTTTTGCACAAGATGACCTTTGCATCTAGGATTTACGCATGATTTAGAGCCGAAACATAAGAGCAATTCAGGATGCCAAGAACCGGGGTTTTTCCCTAAGAATTCCTAAGATTTTTACTTGTTCCTGCACCCACGACTTATTCATAGGTGCACTTACTATATTTGTTTCGCGCTTAGAGATATTGAGTTGAGCAGAGAAAAGAGAAACCGAAAATGGCAAACTCCGCTTCCAGTAGTCCTGGGATCCTCCCGAATTGCCTTTGTATACTACACTCAGAAGTTTACCCCCAAAATTTTGACCTTGGATGTGTCCTTTATGAAATACCAAGTTTAACTCGAAAAACGCGGAAAAAACGATACCCATTTCTTTCCAACTTAATACATTCTGATGAGCAAGAACTTTGACAAAAAAAGCTTTTGGTAATGTTTTCATTCATCATGTCTGATCTCTTCGCATCATCAACGCTTCAACATTCAGGTGATTTTTGATAACTCATCCCACAAAGAAGCAGCTCCTGCACCACATTCAAAACAATTTATACATGTTTGAAAAAGTTTTTTTTGTGATCGAAAGCATATGGAAGCTCTTATAGGACACAGCTCTTTTCTCTTATTTGCTGACACAGATAAAAAGAAATAGTGTAAACGCCTATCAACGAGATTACGATTTTTTTTCATGGTTTGACTATCAAAGGAGCAGTAGAAATTGGTACTAATCTGAAGAAAAAATGACCCATAAGCCAAAAACGGCAGTTATATGATATAGATTTATATTTTTAGTAGAGCTAAGGTGGATCCGTCTCCGATCGTGGGCTTGACATATCCTTGGACTTTCGACGAAGAATACTGCTGAACATTGAATGTAGTCGGCTTCTTCTGTAAAACTTCAACTTCATTGAGAATCATTTTAGATGTTGCTGATGATTGAACCTTGCTGGTGGACTGTCTGTATTTTCTTCCATTGACAGAGCATGACTGCTTTCACTTGGCTCTTCACATTCTTCCACGGTAGAAGGTACTTGCTCGGGGATTAGTGAGAGCCTGAAAAAGTGGTGTGAAAGAGGTTATCAGACTATGATCCATTCAAAAAATTCTTCTTTTTTGCAACGTATCCGTTAATTATCAGTTCTTAAAGGCAGCGTCCGGGCAGATCTGGATCTATGGGGATTCTACATGGAAAGTACTTTTGGGGCCCTAATTAAGCCACTGCCCAACCGGCAGCTCAGGTAGTGCTCTAACGGCTGAGATATCCCCCTCGAAACTGGATCCCGCGATCGTATTCGCATGGATTCATGGCAGTTTCGCGCCAGGATCCACCCTTTGCGCCATGTATTCATGCGAATACGATAGCGGGGTCCATTTTCGAGGGGAATATCTCAGCCGTTAGAGCACTACCTGAGCTGCCGGTTGGGCAGTGGCTTAGTTAGAGCCCCAAAATTACTATCCACGTGAGATCCCCATGTGTCCACACTTGCCTGGACGCTGCCTTTAAGATGAATTAGATTTATTGATTTTCAAATTAGAAAATATTAATGTTCAAAGTTTATAAGCTTCAGTTGTTGAGTTGAAGAAGCCGTGATTACTCTAAAAGGCTGGCCTCCTGCAAATTCAGATGACTGGATCATACAGCTGCCTTCGGATAGTCTCTCTTCTCTTCCTTTTTTTTTGAAAAATTTATATGAATAAGAAGTTTAATTTTTTTTTATTTGTTGCCAGACCCAAAATAACGTCTACTCAAATAATTTGACAATTTAGAAAAAGTTGAGGGCGTATTCGCCCACCTGGATCTAAATCGCACGGAACTATCAATGGGGCTAGCTTGGCCAAGTGCTATGCGATCTTCAAGCTCTTCTAGGGCCTCTATGTCGACAACCGATGGCCGTGATGGGGAAAGCCGTAGTCGACCCAGACCTAAGTTGATGATTTCACCTTAATAGTTGAAAAAAAATAAAGAGATTTTGTAAACGCTTACTAGAATAGCCGGGCTGCAGTGTCTCTGGCATTTCTATCCGAGTTCCTTGGAAAAGATTTGCATCGAATGATTTTGATATTACTACCTGAACGATGCACACTGTAATTTGATGAAAATTTGATGGAGCAGAACTTACATGACTATTGCTTTCATCACTCGAAGATGTGGTTGCCCCAGAGTTCTGACTGATACCCGATTCTTCTCGGACCAGATCCGTAAGCACAAGGATGTCACCATCTTCAGTGTCAACCATCTGCATGACGTCATCTATGGACAAGGTTCGCGGCAAGAATCGCATCCTAAAATGATTTCTACGCGGGTTCCGTATGGATAACTGGGAGGTTTTAATTGAGTCCATGCTCAAAGGACAACTCATAAAAGTCACTACCAAGAACATTCAATTTCCTGGACTTTCGCCATTGTCATAGTAAAGCTTTCGAAAGATTACGGTAATGGACAAGAAATTTTCAGATGACCGTGAAGGAATTCTAATTCGGGCTCCAACAAGGTATTGTTCAAGGAGCAGCTCGTAAAAACACACGTGATCGACAAAATTGAACTTTCTAAACTCTCATCTGGTACCGTAATTATACACTTCCGCTCCGAAGGGTTACGCTGCTGGGCGAGAGATTAAAGTTGAATTTTCGGGGCAGGAATGAAAGATACGGGTACCGGAAAATTTAGAGATTTATCTGCAATAAATACTTGAAAATTTACCTGGAGTTGGATACGGTCCTGCA